>CM076685.1:102280217-102470217 GCA_038501925.1 Xenopus petersii | reverse complement strand
AATGAAAACCCAGCATCCATACACACACCCCTCCCTACTTTTAATTAAATTCTATATACCTATACTAACTATAGAGTTTAGTATCACAATAGCCTTTGATATTATGTCTGTCCAAAAAATCATCCAAGTCCCTCTTATAGTCATTAACTGAATCAGCATCACAACATCACCCGGCAGTGCATTCCACAACCTCACTGTGAAGAACCCCCTACGTTGCTTCAAATGAAAGTTATTTTCTTCTAGTCTAAAGGGGAGGCCTCTGGTACGGTGATCCACTTTATGGGTAAAAAGGTCCCCTGCTATTTGTCTATAATGTCCTCTAATGTACTTGTAAAGTCTAATCATGTCCCCTCGCAAGCGCCTTTTTTCCAGAGAAAACAACCCCAACCTTGATAGTCTCCCCTCCCTCTAACCAGTTTAGTTGCACTTAGTCTCTGCACTCTCTCCAGCTCATTTATATCCCTCTTAAGGACTGGAGTCCAAAACTGCACTGCATACTCCAGATGAGGCCTCACCAGGGACCTATAAAGAGACATAATTATGTTTTCATCCCCTGAGTTAATGCCCTTTTTTATGCAAGACAGAACTTTATTTGCTTTAGTAGCCACAGAATGACACTGCCCAGAATTAGACAACGTGTTATCTACAAAAACCCCTAGATCCTTCTCATTTAAGGAAACTCCCAACACACTGCCATTTAGTGTATAACTTGCATTTATATTATTTTTGCCAAAGTGCATAACCTGCATTTATCAACATTGAACCTCATTTTCCAATTTGCTGCCCAGTTTTCCAATTTAGACAATGAAACAGTCATCTATGCTCTTCAATATACAGTATGAAATAATCCAAAAACAGATTTCCTTTTTCTCTGTAATAATAAAATACATTGTACTTGATCCCAACTAAGATATAATTAATCCTTATTGGAAGCAAAACCAGCCTATTGGGCTTATTTGATGTTAACATGATTTTCTAGTAGATTTAAGGTATGAAGACCCAAATTATGGAAAGATCTGTTCCGAGTATTCTGGATAACAGGCCCCGTACCTGTATTTGCAGTTGAACTGGCACACAGTCAGATCTTAATGCAGGGTGATTGCCTACTTTGCAAAGTAGACATCTTTTTATCATACATGTATCGGTGTGCGTTAGGCACAGAAACATGCCCGTTTGGGTTTTTTGGGGAGATTAGTCGTTTGAAGAGGCGATTTATTGACAAGCGACTAAATCTCCCCGAATCTTAGTGTGCCCTTACACTTCAGGGAAACAACTAAGTGGCTGGGTTAAAGGGGGGGGGCTACCCTACAAAATTAATTATATTTCTGTGACCTAAAAATTAAATGAACTGTTACTATAACACAGAGCTGCAGAAGTTTAAATGTGTTTTCCCCTTAAAGGAGTTGTTTGCCTTCACACAACTAGTTGTTTTCAGACAGATCACCAGAAATAACGACTTTTTCCAATGACTTCCTATTTTCTATGTGTGACCGTTTTTCTAATATTGAAGTGTGAAATATAATTTTTCACCCCCTGAAGCAGACCTGGGTGGGGGTCGCTGACCCATCCATCTGTCAGTCCAGGTTTAAAAAAATGTTATCGGTCCCAGTGCAATCAATTTATGTTTGCAGGGCCAAGCAGGCAGCTACCCTCAGTTTTCCTGGCACTGTCTCTTGAAATGGTCTTTTTAGTTGATGGACAAATCGTACATTTAAACAATCGCTTCGAGATAATCGTGGTCTCGCGATAACGAAAAGATCTTTTAAAAATCTCTACATCTATGGCCAGCTTTAATAGATACATTTAGTTGATACATTTCTTATCTTTGTCCCTGCTGAGTAGAATTGATACAATAGTTGCTAATATTCCACAGATGCTGCTGAGAAATGGATCAACTCAATGTTGCAAAATTGTAGCAGTTCAGAGTCTGCGCCTGAATTACTGAGCTGCCAGACTGAAATAACCAGAGACAGTAACATTTAACTTTAAACTTAGATTTTGGAAAAACCGTAAAAAATAATGGAAATTGGAAAAAAAGGTCTTTATTTCTGGGGAACAATCTAAAAACAACTGAACTGAAAAAAGTGTTTTGAAGGTGAATGACCCCTTTAAGGGATTCAGCATAACTGCACAGCCCTGCATACCCTCGTAGGTCTATATATAAAGTTATAAAGAAGAGGAATGCTGAGATAAGGGGTGCACCTACAGCAGGACACCCTCAGGTGTCTATATAAAAAGGCAAATGCTGGGAGAATGGAGGTTGCAGAGATCTGAATATTCCCCTAGGTTCCAATAATGGGAAAGAGAAAGGGTGTCGCAGAGATCTCTACGCAAGCTCCAATCACCCCATACACACAGCTACTAGGGAGATGATAGGATAATGGATGGCAGTACAAATGTAAATACGGAGAAGTGCAACAACGCGCTTAAAGGATAAGTAAACCTTTAAAATAAGTGAATGTAAAATTGACGAGGGAGCTATTCTAAGCACTTTTGTAATTTACATTCATTATTTATTTTCTCTTTATTCCAAGATATTAAGGGATACATGTACTGTTAATATGAATTTTGTTATAACGGCGCCACCTGCTGGTCAGTTTCCCACCAGACTGACCACCAAATAGTCAAGGAAGTTGTCAGGAGAAAGAGGCTGATTTGATGTTCTTCTGCTTAGAAAAGATGTGAGAAAGGTTTCTAATTTGTTTAGATCAGAGCAGCCTCTTTCTTTCTCCTGACAACTTCCTTGACTACTTGGTGGTCAGACTGGTGGGTAAATGATCAGCAGGTGGCGCCGTTATAACAAAATTCATATTAACATGTATCCTTTAATATCTTGGAATCAAAAGAAAATAATGAATGACAAAAGTGCTAAGAATAGCTCCCTCGTCAATTTGACATTCACTTATTTTAAAGGTTTACTTATGCCATAAAGTCACAGCTAAAGTCAAGTTTGTGGCCTCGGCTTCACTAGGCGTCTGGGGCCCCACGTGATTCATTGACTACAACAGAGAGAAGGTTTAGGCGCGCAGGGCTCGTTATATTCACGTTCAGCTGCGATCACTATAACACACGCGGCAGTCCCGCTATTATGTTGTACGGCTCTGGCGGCCAACCTCAAGGCTTCCGGCCTAGTAATACCACAGACACACACGGGAGAACCGTAACAACGAATGGCCCTTTCCTCACTCACAAACTTAACGCTCACCCACAGCCTTACCGAGACAGTTCCCGGAATTCAGCCTCTATCCACGACGCTGTCCTCTGGGGGAAACCGGGCGCCTCACACCCGAGATATTCCCGTCTCCTTTACTCCAGCTAGGCCGCACGTCGTGTGAAAAGGCCACGGCTGCACAGCATATCTATTCCGAATCCTTCCGCACCACGGCCAGAGCAAGTTGCCACCAAGCCACGCCCCTTTCGGAACTACTTAGGCGCGCAATAGTTTCTTGTATTCCTCCGCGACAGGGGTTGAGAAGAAAGAGATGCACTGTTGCGTGTGGCGGGCTCTATTGTTGTAGTGGCTCTGAGGCGGACGCCTCTACCAATTATACGTGCTGCTGACTAATATACCGTATAACATATGGGCTGCAGGAAGGTTATAGAATATGTAATTCCTAGTTACTCTATGACTAGGGTTGCCACCTTTTAAAATAAAATAAAATACCGGCCAGTGGTGGGGCGGGTCGTGACGCAAAAGGGGGCGGAGCCACAGGGTAGCGCCGCAAAAGGGGGCAGAGCCACAGGGTAGCGCCACTTCGCAGAATCCAAAGGAAATGTAAGTTTTTACTTTACTCGTCGCTCTCACATGGCAGCTAATTATGCGTCACTGCGATTAGGCGTAGTCGTAACGCTATTCTCGCGTGATGAGACTTGCGGCGTCGGGAGTTTTTGAAAGACACAGGGGGGGAGGAATTTCGCCGTGAACAACTTTGTGGAAAGTGTAAGTAGCGATTTGCAACTGTGGATCGTGTTAGGAAAAGTAGATCTGGCGGGCGCTGTGTATTTGAATCGTGTGGATTAGAGGGCGATGTTTGAAATCCTCCGCAGGATCCCGACCTAATCGCTATTCGGCTCTGCGGGGTTGAAAAAAGCCTGCGTCTCCCAAGGCATGCTGGGTAATGTAGTGTTTGTATAACAATTTGCCATCTGCCACGTTGAATGTAAGACTACAATACCCAGCATGCAACGGGACTGACTTGTGTAGAAAAGCCTACACATATTGTGCTATTTTGGGCTACTTTTGAAGTGCCTCTTGGCTGGTTTTGTAGCCGACTTTGGCTGTTTTTGGAAAATCAGACCTGACAACCCTGCTTTATAGAAAGTTTCTTTCCCTTCCAATGAGAATCCTGCTCATCAGAAGTAAAATGACTTGCCCCCATCTTCCCAGTTTATTGTATTTTAAGAAACCTCGCCATAATTATATTCAGTGGCGGAACTACTGGGGGTGCGAGCGTGCCAGGGCCCCCCCGGCAGCTCACCCACCACTGTCAAATACGGGCAAAAGCGGCCGGAGGGGGGCGGGGCCCGTCTGTGCGTCACGCACCATGGCCCATCCCCTCTAGTGGCGCTACTGATTATATTCATACTGCGTGACTTATGTACAGTGCTACGCAATATGTTGGCGCTATATAAATACATGTTAATAATTATATGTTGGCGTGTGCCTTTTGTGATTATATTTTTATATTCTAATATGTATCTTCCTTCTCAGATTCCTAGCATGTTTCAGACAGGTTTCCTTTGTGACCGACCATGAACATCAGCTCATCTGATGGAGCGAATGTGGAAGACGGCAACGTGGCTGACAATGGACCAACCAAAGTGGCAGAATCTATAGCCATAATCATCATTGACATTCTCATTTGCCTAGGGAATTTAGTCATCGTGGTCACCTTATACAAAAGGTCTTACTTGCTATCGCTTAGCAACAAGTTTGTCTTCAGTTTAACCCTTTCCAACCTGCTTCTGTCGATGCTTGTTTTGCCTTTTGTTGTCGTCAGCTCAATACTGCGGGAATGGATTTTTGGAGTGGTTTGGTGCAACTTTTCTGCACTACTTTATATGCTCATTAGCTCCGCCAGCATGCTCACCCTAGGCATTATAGCAATAGACCGGTAAGTTTTTTTCTTTTAGAACAAATTGACATATACTGGATAAATTTTAAAGTATTATTGGCAACAGACAGGAAAATTATATGTTTTAGTTTACATAATATTAAATTATTTCCTATTATGTAACAATTTTCTCAGACATAGAAGATTTTTATTCCATTATTGCCACCATGCTAAGTTTCATTGCTATTTATTCTGTTTAAAGGGATACTGTCATGGGGAAAAAAAAATTCATAATGAATCAGTTAATAGTGCTGCTCCAGCAGAATTTTGCACGGAAATCCATTTCTCAAAAGAGCAAACAGATTTTTTTATAATCAATTTTGAAATCTGACATGGGGCTAGACATATTGTCATTTTCCCAGCTGCCCCAAGTCATGTGACTTGTGCTCTGATAAACTTCAGTCACTCTTTACTGCTGTACTGCAAGTTGGGAGTGATATCACCCCTCCCCCCCCAGCAGCCAAACAAAAGAACAATGGGAAGGTAACCAGATAGCAGCTCCCTAACACAAGATAACAGCTGCCTGGTAGATCTAAGAACAACACTCAATAGTAAAATCCCGTGTCCCACTGAGACACATTCAGTTACATTGAGAAGGAAAAACAGCAGCCTGCCAGAAAGCATTTCTCTCCTAAAGTGCAGGCACAAGTCACATGACGAGGGGCAGCTGGGAAATTGACAATATGTCTAGCCCCATGTCAGATTTCAAAATTGAACATAAAAAAATCTGTTTGCTCTTTTGAGAAATGGATTTCAATGCAGAATTCTGCTGGAGCAGCACTATTAACTGATTCATTTTGAATTTTTTTTTTTCCCATGACAGTATGTGTCGTTTTTTCTGCCAGCATGTAGTAGCCTTGACTTCAATGCTGCGCCCACTTCTAAGTGTGCAAACAGTACAGGTTTTGGGAAATATTACACCCTGTGTGCCAGTCCCCTTAAGCTTGCCATACATTTGCAGTTTTAGTCAGAGTGTTTGGCTTATTTCAGCCATATTGGACAACTGTCTGGGTAGGTGTGGCAGGTTGGCAGGTCTGCGATCCTATCGGAGAATATGTTTTGTTTGAACATCAGTGTACCATGTTGCACGTGCATGCTTTTTCTAGAGTTGCCCTTTCTGCAGTTCTCAGCATTCAGACTGCCAGTCAAAACGAATGGGACAGCTAAAGGTAGCCATGTTTGTGTATAAGGGGAGCAGATCAGTAGGATAATAAAATGGCTTCTGTTAGGGCATTGGCACATGCAGGCACTTTCCTGCCCACGTATATTGCAGTTCAATTTCAGGGGGACAAATTGCTTAAATTTGCCTCCACTAAGGCCCCTAAGGGAATTGGTGAGAGAAACATAGTATTATTTATTATATTTTAAAAGTGTAATTTTAGGCAGTTATCCATGTTGGTATGTCAACTGTTAAGGCAGGAACAGATCATTTCTTTTCCAGAATACAATACAGCTTTAAAAGAATACTTTTTACTTCTTTTATCCCCACCATCAGATCAGTTGGATTGCTGCTCAGATTTATTGTTTTTGTTTTTTGTTTGTTTTTAAGGTACTATGCAGTTCTTTATCCTATGGTGTATCCTATGAAGATCACTGGAAACAGAGCAGTACTTGCCTTGGTGTATGTTTGGCTTCATTCTCTTATAGGATGCCTTCCTCCTCTTTTTGGATGGTCCACCTTAGAGTTTGATCACTTCAAGTGGATGTGTGTTGCAGCATGGCACAAAGAGGCAGGGTACACTGCTTTTTGGCAGATATGGTGCGCTTTGTTGCCTTTCATAGTAATGATGATTTGCTATGGATTCATATTTCGTGTAGCAAGGATAAAAGCACGGAAGATTCATTGTGGGACAGTTATAATTGTTCAGGAGGCTTCACAAAAGAACGGGAGAAAAAATTCCAGTACATCCACATCCTCGTCAGGAAGCAGAAAAAATGCATTTTCTGGTATTGTTTATTCAGCTAACCAATGCAAGGCATTAATAACTATAATGGTCGTTATTGGTGCTTTCGTTCTTACCTGGGGGCCTTATATGATTGTTATAAGCACAGAGGCCTTGAAGGGGAAAAACAGTGTTTCTCCAGTAATGGAGACTTTAGCCACATGGCTATCCTTTACGAGTGCAATTTGCCATCCATTGATTTATGGACTGTGGAACAAAACCGTACGAAGGGAACTTCTTGGCATGTGCTTTGGGAACCGGTACAGAGACCCATTTCATCAGCAACACAGAACATCGAGAATGTTCAGCATCTCAAACAGAATAACAGGTAACACATGGTATATCAAATGTTTGCAATATGATTGTATTTCTTATACCATGTTCAAGTTAAATGGGCTTAACATACAGTCATATGAAAAAGTTTGGGAACCCTACTCGGCTTTTAACAAAAAAAGACAACAGTGGTATGTCTTTTATTTACCAGGGAACATCTGAGTACTGGGGTGTTTTCTGGGCAAAAAATTTTAGTGAAGCAGTATTCAGTTTTATGGAATGAAATCAAATGTGAAAAACTGTCTGTGCAAAAATGTGGGTACCCCCTGCTCAATACTGATTACTGGCAACACCAATTTGGTTGGATTAGCCTGTTAAGCCTTGAACTTCATAGGCAGATGTGTCCAATCATGAGAAAAGGTATTTAAGGTGACCAATTGCAAGTTGTGCTTCTGTTTGACTCTCCTCTGAAGAGTGACAGCGTGGGATCTTCAAAGCAACTCTCTGAAAACAAAGATTGTTCAGTATCATGGTTTAGGGGAAGGCTACAAAAAGCTATCTCAGAGGTTTAAACTGTCAGTTTCAACTGTAAGGAATGTAATCAGGAAATGGAAGGCCACAGGCACAGTTTCTGTAAAACCCAGGTCTGGCAGGCCAAGAAAAATAAAGAAGCGGCATATGCGGAGGATTGTGAGTGGTAACAGACAACCCAAAGATCACCTGCAAAGACCTGCAAGAACATCTTGCTGCAGATGGTGTATCTGTACATCGTTATGCAATTCAGCGCAATTTGCACAAAGAACATCTGTATGGCAGGGTGATGAGAAAGAAGCCCTTTCTGCACTCACACCACAAACACAGTCGCCTGTTGTATGCAAAAGCTCATTTAGACAAGCCACAGTCATTTTGGAACAAAGTACTTTTGAGTTATTTGGTCATAACAAAAAGTGCTTTGCATGGTGGAAGAAGAACAACACATTCCAAGAAAAACACCTGCTACCTACTGTGAAATTTGGTGAAGGTTCCATCATGCTGTGGGGCTGTGTGGCTAGTTCGGGGACTGGGACCCTTGTTACAGTCAAGGGTCGGATGGATTCAACCCATTATCCACAAATTCTTCAGGATAATGTTCAAGCATCAGTCACAAAGTTGACGTTACGCAGGGGTTGGATATTCCAATAAGACAATGACCCTAAACACAATACGAAATCTACAAAGACATTTATGCAGAGGGAGAAGTTCAATATTCTGGAATGGCAGTCACAGTCCCCTGACTTGAACATCTATGGGATGATTTCAAGCAGGCTTTCTATGCTTGGCAGCCATCAAATTTAACTGAACTGGAGATATTTAGTATGGACGAATGGTCAAAAATACCCACATCCAGACACTCATCAAAGTCTATAGGAGGTCATCTAGAGGCTGTTACATTTGAAAAAGGAGGCTCAACTAAGTATAGATGTAATATCTCTGTTGGGTTGCCCAAATTTTTGCACCTGTCTAATTTTGTTATGATGCATATTTTCTGTTAATCCAATAGACTTTATGTCACTGCTGAAATACTACTGTTTCCATAAGGCATGTTATATATTAAAAGGAAGTTGCTCAGCTAATGATAAACAAAACTCCAAAGAATTAGAGGGGTTCCCAAACTTTTTCATATGACTGTGCATATGGGTTAAGCTAAACCTCCTTTGCAAGCTGTGTCTGTTTACTGCCGTAAGTAACTCAATAATGTATTCATCTGCTTCCATAAATAAGAAGGAGGTATGCATATAATGCATATATATATATATATATATATATATATATATATATATATATATATTTGATGAAACAGGCTACTTGTTGTCATCCTTCTTTAAGCATATATTTCTCTCAAAGTCATTTTTAGTCCAATTCCCTTGATTCTCTCTTTTTCTCCCTACTCTGATCTCTACTTAATCAGAAAAATTACCCATTTTGATATCCGCTTATTTTGTTTTTACACGGGCATACCTGATTACAACATGTTTAAAAGAAAATCATGATATTCTGACTGTGCATTTGCCAGTCTGTAGAATGCAACCAATACCTTGTCTTGTTTTGCTGTGAAGCAGTGTATTCTGTGACTTGAATTTTCTTGGCTTGGCAGATTATCTCTCCATCACCCACTATTTAAAGCAGACGGAGATAAAGTACCAGAATTTATCACTTTACAGTGGAACAAAGTGAGGGGCTTGCATTACACTGTCAGCATATGGGATCTTGGGAAATAGCTACCGTATATACTCGAGTATAAGCCGTCCCGAGTATAAGCAGAGGTACCTAATTTTACCTCCAAAAACTGGGAAAGCTTATTGACTCGAGTATAAGCCGAGGGTGAGACATGCAGCAGCTTCTGGTAAGTTTCAATCCCGCTTTTGGATGACTATTCTTAGGCGCCGGCTACTATTCTAAGGCGCCGGCTACTATTCTTAGGCGCCGGCGACCGTTTTTGCGCTTGACCCGAGTATAAGCCGAGGTAGAGTTTTTCAGCATATTTTGGGGGCTGAAAAACTCGGCTTATGCTCGAGTATATACGGTAATTGGAGTTATGGTTTCCTTCAATCTGTGGAATCTGGTACGTTTGTGTAAACAAAAAAAAATTATATTTGGAAGTTCAGATACTGTTTATGTATCTTTTCTACATAAACCCAATTGAATGAGCTCATGTCAAAAAAGCTGGAAGGGAAGTGGAGCTACTGATGCATCATGCAATTTTTTACATGGTGCATCAGCAGGTGAACTATTTAGACCTATCCAATCAACTGTTATCCATGCTATTGGATAGATATCGTGAGTGGTTGTCCGACCAGAATGCATGTTTAGTAGTGAAATTCATAACGGACTTCATTTAGTCTGTTATTCACTATACTTATGGCCAGCTTTACAAGGGAATGCACCCACCAACATAAAAGTCTAAATGTCATTGATATATACGTGTCCAATTGTCATGGATGCTTCTTTTTTACCAGTAGGTTTTTTGAGGGGCAACAGTTTGTTACCTCTGAATATATAATCATGAAATTGCTTTGCAAGTATCTTCACTGTAGTTTTATATAGGGTAAAGGGTGTTTATATACAGCTTAAAGGAAGACATATCCTAGCATTACTGACGCTCTCAAAACTCATCATTGCTTTGTGTACTTTGTTGGGAAAATGTCGGGAGTGATTAGTTGAGCATGTTTTAACTTATCAGTTTTTCAAGCATATGGTTGCTAGTGTATTCTCATATGTTGCCCCCTAGATCTAGGATTATCACCTCATCTCACTGCTCTTATGGCACGTGGTACAGAATCTGAACATCAAAGCACAACTACAAATACTGGGTTCAGCTGTTCAGAGTCAGGTAAGTTTCCCCCCCCCCCCCCCAATTCAGTCTTATCTCTGTACTTTATTCGTGGATGTTAAATATTTGCATCTTTTTGTTTGGGGGTGCGAAAAGTTAGGCACCCACAAGTAGGGTTGCCATCTTTCAGTAAAATTTGCACCGGCCGGTGCAGGGGGGAGGTAAAGGATGGGGCTTGACGGGAAAGGGGGCGGGGTGTGACATCAAAAGGGGCGGGCATGATGACAAAGGGGGCGGGGCCGCAGTGTGCGATTGGCCAGGCGGCAAAAAAAAGGTATGTTTTGAGCAGATTGGGCTGGGCCAAGGGCTTTAGTTAGGGATATTACAAATTTACTGGCAGCTAAATTGCCGGTAAATTTGTAATCCCGGCCTTGGTGGGTGTTTTACCGGCTAGGCCATTAAAATACCGGCCGGGTGGCAACCCTACCCACAAGTGATTGTATTTACTTACCTGACACTCCAGGGCGGTGCTCCTATTAGCAGAAAACTGCACCGCCCCAGGATTCTTCCAGTGAACACCACGTAGCGATCCTCTTGTTGCTCTTCCTTATCGCGGCTGCGCATGCGCAGTGGAGTGAAGAGCTGAACTTAAACGAAAAAGCCAGCTATGTCATTCTGCTGCGCATGCGTCTGCCCTAGGAAATATGATGAAGGAAGAAGTGAAGAAGACGATTGCTCTGTGTCAGAACCCTGGTTTGGGGCAATTTTCTACTGACTAGAGCACCAGCCCGGGTGTCAGGTAAGTAAATAAACCAATTTAACCTTCAAGTTAAAATTACTTTCCTTCACCTCTAAGGGGACCATCATTTCTGTTTGCAAAAAGGTGGTGTATTTTATTCTCTGCCATACACAGATCTCTAAATTGGCCAAATCAACAGATACCATTTAAGGGGATATTCACAGCCTGTGACAGATTCTAGTCTTGGGAACCCAACTTAAGATCTATATATTTAAATTAAGTAAAAGTTTTTTTTTTTTTTATCCTATAAATGTATTTTTAGGTACTGAGGTCATGCTGCTTGATGATACCAGCTCAGATGCAACACCACATCCTAGACTAATTTATTCTCGAAGAAAAAGTTCAGTGACATTTGAAGATGAGGTGGAGCAAAAAAATGGTAAATATTACATTTTCTGATAGATGATAAATTGTTCTTCTAGTTTTTTTTTTTTTTAAAGGATAAAGTAAGCCTTTTAACATTTTAAATCCCTAAAAATACAGTCCCCAAAATGACATATATCTCTCCCTACACTGAGCCTGGCATCTTTACTAAGGCCGAAGCTGGAATAAATAACTTCCACTATCTAGTGTGAAGATAAAGACTTCCTCTATCTAGATCAGGGGTCCCCAACCTTTTTTACCCGTGAGCCACACTCAAGTTTAAAATAATGTTGGAGAGCAACATAAGCATGTAAAAAGTCCCTGGGGTGCCAAATAAAGGCTGTGATTGGGTATTGGCAGCTCCTATGTGGACTTGCAGCCAACAGGGGGCTCTGTTTGGCAAGAATTCAAAAATAAGCACCTGCTTGGAGGCCACTGGGAGCAACATCCAAGGGGTCAGAGAGCGACATGTTGCTCACGAGCCACTATTTAGGGATCACTGATCTAGATAGAACTCCTTTTAGTATAATGAGCCTTCCTTCTCTTTGAAAAGGAAGTTGGTCAAAGAGCTCCAAATAAGATCAATCAGGCACACAAAGTAAACAGCTCTATGTATAAGTAGTTTTACTATTATTTGTATTAGTATTATTAGCAGTACTAGTGTTAGTAGTATTAGTGGTATTATTTTAATAGTTATAGTATAAATATAATTAGTATTAGTAGTATTAATATTCATAGTATTAATTTGAGCAGTATAAATATATTTAGTATAGTAGTATTCATAGTATTAGTTTGAGCAGTATTACAAGTATGGAATCTGCTATCCAGAATGTTCGGGACCTTGGATTTTCTGGCTAAGGGCTTACTGTAATTTAGATCTCCTTACCTTAAGTCTTCTTGATTAAACCAACTATACCGTATATACTCGAGTATAAGCCGTCCTGATTATAAGCCGAGGTACCTAATTTTACCTCCAAAAACTGGGAAAGCTTTTTGAGTATAAGCTGAGGGTGAGAAATGCAGCAGCTTCTGGTAAGTTTCAATCAAAAAATTGAGTGTTTCTGCTCCCATCGGAGGTGCCGAGACTATTCTTGGACGCCGGCGATCATTTTTGCACTTGACCCGAGTATAAGCTGAGGTAGAGTTTTTCAGCATATTTTGGGGGCTGAAAAACTCAGCTTATACTCGAGTATATACGGTAATTATTTTTTCTACATTAAGGGGCCCATTCATTTAAGTTCGAATGAAGGAATAGAAGAAAAAATACTTCGAATTTCGAAGTGTTTTTTTGGCTACTTCGACCATCGACCACGACTTTGAGTCGAATGATTCAAACTAAAAATCGTTCGACTATTTGATAGTCGAAGTACTGTCTCTTTAAGAAAAACTTTGACCCCCTAGTTCGCCACCTAAAAGCTACCAAAGTCAATGTTAGCCTATGGGGAAGGTCCCCATAGGCTTGGCTAACTTTTTTTGGTCGAAGGATAATCATTCGATCGTTGAATTAAAATCCTTCGAATCGTTCGATCGAAGTATTTGCGCAAAATCCTTCGACTTCGATATTCGTAGTCGAAGGATTTTCATTCCCCAGTCGTTAATTAACCCTCGATATTCGACCCTTAATACATCTGCCCTTAAGGGTTAATTATCATTATTATATAATTATATATATATTTGTATATTATTAGTATCATTTATGTACTAATGTATGTATAAAGTGTCAACATATTTAGCAGAGTTGTACAATAAATAGGTGTAAACATTAAACATACAGATTTAGATATTAAAACAACCAATAACTAATAAACGAGGTAAAGAGGGCCCTGCCCGAAATTTCTTTTACATTACGTTTCTTTTAAACATTGTTTTGTATAATGTATATAATTTTATAATTATACCTCCCCCCCAGATGCCAAAACAATTGCCACCCAACATATTTCACCCAATGCATCCCTGGAATCGTATGCATTCAGCTTGGCCAAAGCAATTGAAATAGATGCCAAAATCAGTTTATTTGGAGAAGACGTTTTGAGTTTTCCATCTGCTGTTCAAGCTGCGCCAGGAAATTCTGGCACGAACAGAAACAGAATCAGTGTTATTCAAAAGCAGAAAGTCCAGCTTCAGAGCATCGAAGAAGGAAACATCGAAAGCAGCAAATGTGATATATAGCGGGCCACATAACAATGTATTGACTTTTACCAAACATTAGGTACAAATTATTTGCCTTGTAACCTTGAATCATTTCCGTATAGTGGGAAAGTACTACAGACTAAGGGGCAAATTCACTAAGATTCGTAGTTGCGCCAGCGTCTGCTTCGCCACACTTCACCAGGCGTATTTTCGCAGCACTACGCAAATTCACTAAAATCCGAAGTTGCGCTCAGGGGAATCGTAAGGTTGCGAAGTTGCACTAGCGTTAATTCGCCAAGCAAAGCGAAGTTACGCTAGCGATGATTAATTTGCATACGGCGCAAAATTGAAGTTACAATGGAGGAATATGTAGCAGCACTACACAAGCCTGGGAAACCTTCAAAACAGCAAATAAAATTTTTATTTTGCCCTACACATGTGCCCACTGTATAGTTAAGTTGCCATGAGTTAGGAAATGTAGGGGGGAAGGAGGGGAGCCCCAAAAAAAAATTAGATCGTTTTCAGCCTGTCACCCATAAAAAAGAAAAAACACCAGCGGTTTTTGGGACATTTTTAAATTTTTTTGAAGCAATCCCTATCTACTCTATTGCACTTCGCCTGATCTGAGGTGGCGAAGGAAGTCTGGCGTAAAAGGCAGCGTTCAGAAAAATGCACGCGTCAGTGAATTTGCGTAGTTACGTCCGTTGCGTAAATTCACCAGCCGTAAGGGTGCGAAGTAACACTTGCGAATTTACGCCAGCGTCCGTTAGTGAATTGGCAAATTAACGAAAATGTGCTACTCTAGCGAATTAATGCTAGCGTTAGGTGCTTCGTCCTTTAGTGAATTTGCCCCATACCACTTTCTATAGGAAAATGTATTAAAGTACATGGGTTCTGCTCAGTGCTGACATTATTATTATCATTTTAGTGCTAGCATTTATTGGTCACCTGTTTAAAAGCAGACCTCTCATTGGTTGCTATGTTGCACCTGTCTGCTTCTTATTACCTATGGAGGATTCTGAGCACAATATAATTAATCAATAGAAGAATATTGATGTTATTAAATAGGAAATGACAAAAAATATAAGCCCTCTATGATGGGCTATGTTTGACACGTCAAGGACAAATAAATACATGGATAAAACCAGGAAAATTATTGTTTACAGTCCATTTTAAACTGTTTGATAATATACTGTAAACAGATTTATTAAAGGGATCCTGTCGTCGGAAAACATGTTTTTTTCAAAACGCATCAGTTAATAGTGCTGCTCCAGCAGAATTCTGCACTGAAATCCATTTCTCAAAAGAGCAAACAGATTTTTTTATATTCAATTTTGAAATCTGACATGGGGCTAGGCATATTGTCAGTTTCCCAGCTGCCCCAGTCATGTGACTTGTGCCTGCACTTTAAAAGAGAAATGCTTTCTGGCAGGCTGCTGTTTTCCCTTCTCAATGTAACTGAATGTGTCTCAGTGGGACATGGGTTTTTACTATTGAGTGTTGTTCTTAGATCTACCAGGCAGCTGTTATCTTGTGTTAGGGAGCTGCTATCTGGTTACCTTCCCAGTGTTCTTTTGTTTGGCTGCTGCGGGGGAAAAGGGAGGGGAGTGATATCACTCCAACCTGCAGTAAAGAGTGATTGAAGTTTATCAGAGCACAAGTCACATGACTTGGGGAAGCTGGGAAATTGACAAAATGTCTAGCCCCATGTCAGATTTCAAAATTGAATATAAAAAAATCTCTGCTCTTTTAAGAAATGGATTTCAGTGCAGAATTCTGCTGGAGCAGCACTATTAACTGATTGATTTTAAAAATAAATTTTTCACATGACAGTATCCCTTTAAAGATATTTAGTGTTAATTCCCACTCCCCTCCCTAGCGGCAGCAGATACTCCAGTTAAAGAGCTCCTGACTTTATTTCAAATAAAACCCTGGACAGAATTCCTGATAGGTCCACTATATCTTCACTATATATATTTGTGCCAACAAATATATTCCCCTACACTAAGCTTAATACTACTAATAGGTTCTTTGTACTGCCTCTGTTTTAAACCAGGTATTCACTAGGTCATACACAAAACTAGACTGTCTTGTAATCTAGATTTTATTTACAGTTCTAGCACTACCTTTTAATCCTTCAGAATACCCATGTAAGTGTGTTGTATCTTTAAGTATTCAGCCAATCCAGTATTTATTGAGCACTGCCTGCAATACTTGGGAATTCATTAGAACATTTACTCCAGCACCATTTATTCAAGCAGACAAAAACACATGCCAGCTTGATTTTAACTGTAGCTTAAACAGAAAAACAACATGATTTGGAGCACTGTGCCTTAAAGTGGTGGTTCACATTTAAAGGATAATTAAACCTTTAAAATAAGTTAATGTAAAATTGACGAGGGGGCTATTCTAAGCACTTTTGTAATTTACATTCATTATTTATTTTCTTTTTATTCCAAGATATTAAGGGATACATGTACTGTTAATATGAATGAATTGTGTTACAACAGCACCACCTGCTGGTCAGTTTCCCACCAGTCTGACCACCAAGTAGTCAAGGAAGTTGTCAGGAGAAAGAAAGAGGCTGCTCTGATGTTCTTCTGCTTAGGAAAGATGTGAGAAAGGTTCCTAATTCTTTTCCAAAACAGAAGAACATCAGAGCAGCCTCTTTCTTTCTCCTGACAACTTCCTTGACTACTTGGTGGTCAGACTGGTGGGAAAATGACAAGCAGGTGGCGCTGTTCATTCATATTACCAGTACATGTATCCCTTAATAACTTGTAATAAAAAGAAAATAAATAATGAATGTAAATTACAAAAGTGCTTAGAATAGCCCCCTCGTCAATTTTACTTTCACTTATTTTAAAGGTTTGCTTATCCTTTAAGTTAACTTTTAGTATGTTACAGAATGACTAATTCTAAGCTTCTTATTTCTTAGATAGTATCTGTCTTCTGACTCTTTCCAGATTTCAAATGGGGGTCCCTAACCCCATCTCTGCAAGGCTACAACAGTATTGTTATTGCTACTTATTATTACTTATTCAGGCCTCTCCTATTCATATTCCAGTCTTATTCAAATAAATGCATGGTTGCTAGGATAATTTAGACTTTAGCAACCAGATTGCTGAAAATTGCAAACTGGAGAGCTGCTGAATAAAAAGCTAAATAACTAAATAAAAAATGAAAACCAACTGCAAATTATCTCAGAATATCACTCTTTTCATCATACTAACAGTTAACTCAAATATGAACAACCCCTAAAATTGTAGGTATCCCCAATAATTAAACTTTTCACTGTACTGTGCACTGATAACTTCTGATTGAATTCCCAGCTGTGTGTTGACTATTTTTAAAGTGTTTTGAACCATTTTTTCTACAGATATGCAAATGTTTATTTTTTTGTTTGTTTCTCTGTTTTTATTCAACTACATTTTGTGAGTTATTTTATAATGTATGAATGTAAATGCGTGTTTGTAAATATGTACTCTTTTTGTAGAATGGTTTATTGGTACTTAATGATCATGTCATTAAGATAAACCTCATATCAATGTATTCCAGCATGATTTAGGTCTTGGCTTTAAAGGGGTTATTTATTAAAGTCAATGCAAAAAAACTCAAGTTGTTTTTTTTACTATAAATCCTGATTTTTTTTTGCAAAAAAACAAAACAAATGTTTCTGAATTTATTATACCCCAAGGATGGGAAAACGTCAGAATCCGAAAATCTGGCATCTCAGACCTGCAGAGGTTGCATATAAGTCTATGGGAGAAGTCCCGAAGATATCCTGATCTGCGCTGGGTTTCTTTCTTGGTATTTGGGCAAAAAGCCCCAGATTTGAATTTACGGGCGTTTTTTTTTTTTTTATCCGTAATTTCACCAACAGGAAACTTTCGGGAAAATGTATAATCCATCCAAATCCGCACCGGTTATTTCCCCTTATTTATCAAATAAAGGGAAATAACCCGTGCGGATTTGGACAGATTATATTTCAGAATTAATTCGGATTTTGATAAATAACCCCCTTAGTCCTCAATAAAGCAAAAGCAATTCTTCTGCAAAGGGTTCTTTCTGTGTGCGTGTGTTTTTTTTTAACTTTTATACTTTTATAACTTCATGCTTTTTTATATTGTATAAATTTGAATGGTACTTTTGTAAATAAGTTTTGTAGAACTGCTTTTTTTTTTTTTTTTTTTTTCATTTATTGTGGATTAAACTTTGAACACTAAATATGTTCATTCATTTAAAACATTCGGGTGCCTAAAGGATGTATAGTAAGCCACAACAGGCAGCAGTGAATCTATAGTAAACGTTAGACAGGTCAGACAGAAACCTGTTATCCAGAAAGTTCTGAATTTTTCAAAATGATTTTCTCTGTAATAATAAAACAGTAGCTTGTACTTGATCCCAACTAAGAAATACTTAATCCTTATTGGAGGCAAACAATCCTGTTGGGTTTACTTTAATGTTTAAATGTTTTTTAATAGAATCAAAGTATGGTGTTCCAAATTACAGAAAGATCCATTATCTGGAAAACCCCTAGGGGCAAATTCACTAAGATGCGAAGTTGCGCCAGGTGCAACTTTGCCGCACTTCGCCAGGCCTATTTTCGCCAGCGCTCCGCAAATTCAATCCGAAGTTGCGCACAGGGGTAGCGTTAGTTTGCGAAGTTGCGCTAGCGTTAATTCGCCAAGCGAAGCGAAGTTTCGCTAGCGATGGTTAATTTGCATACGGCGCGAAATTCAAATTTCAATGGAGGAACACGTATCAGCACTACAAATGCCTAGAAAACCTTCAAATCAGCAAATATAAATTTTATTTTGCCCTATACATGTGCCCACTGTCTAGGTAAGTTGCCATGAGTCAGGAAATGTAGGGGGGAAGGAGGGGAGCCCCAAAAAAATTTTCGATCTTTTTCAGCCTATCACCCATCATGTAGAAAACACGCCAGAGTTTTTTGGGACTTAGAAAAAAATTGACTTTTTTGGAAACAATCCCTATCTACTCTATTGCGCTTCGCCAGGTCTGAGGTGGCGAAGGAAGTCTAGCGTAAAAGGTAGCGTTCAGTACACTGCGCAAGTTAGTGAATTTGCGTAGTTACATCGCTAGCGAAAATTCGTCTGGCGTAAATTCGCCAGCGTTCCTTAGTGAATTTGTGAAGTACCGAAAATGCCAAACGCTAGCGAATTAACGCTAGCGTTCGGCGCTTACTGAATTTGCGCCCTAGTCTCAAGCATTCTGGATAACTGGTCCCATACTTGGACCTGAAACATGATGAGTGCCTCAAATCATTACTATGGTGTCTGCTTCTCACCGTGGCTAAAATAAATAGGGGAGCACAGCCCCATATAGTTAATTATCATTAAAGGGAAAGTAGAGTCTAAAATAGTATAACACGAAATTTGAATGGCAGGCACCACTCTGTAATAGTACAAGGCTAGAAATGCTGTATTTTGTATACTAAACATAAACATGAACTTACTGCACCGCAAGCCTAATCAAACAAATAATTTATGCTTTCAAAGTTGGCTACAGGTGGTCACCATCTTGTAACTTTGTTATACATCTTTGCAAGACCAAGACTGTGCACATGCTCAATGAAATTTGTGTAGAGTAAACCAGCGCTGTAAGCTCAGGGTAGACCAAGAAAGGTTAATATATAGTATAGTATTTCTTACTTCATTATTACACCCGCAGTGGTAGTAGGGTTCATTAACAATGGGTGCAAGTGTCTGCTTTCCTTCACCTGTGGGATTAATTTGCCCTTTAACCAGAACACATTTAAATGACACCGTCTGTGTTTCCAGATTTTTATACTTACAGACGTTTATAAGTATTGCTTGCGTAGTATAAGATTGTTGCCCCTTGTTTCTAGGTGCTGTTGGCATCCATTAGTTTCTAAAAAGATGTGCTTAACATTGTGTAAAAAAACCTTTAATAAATAAGTTTAAAAGAGAAGATGTCACTCACGTAAGTAGGCTTGGAATTAGCATATAATAAGTCAATCCTTGGGTATTTCCAGCTCCAATGTGCTCGCTCCGCATAAGTGATGGTAGTGGATGCTGGGCTCCCTTGGATGACGTCACAGCGGAGCACAATGTGCTCTGGGCTGCTTAGGGATCGTCATAAATTATAAAAACAGCACAAGTCAAATAATATCTGCCAGAAGCCGATACAGCAAGACTGATTCATAATCAGAATATACAGACTGCACTGGGTCCTGTGTTGTCATGTAATCTAATGTGGATTTTATAGTTTTTGTATTGTTTAATACAAACTTTCTCCAACTCTGCAGAACCAGTGGCTGCAGCAAAATAATCCTCCAAATAGAATCCTAGTGTATCTGTTTAAATCTAACTCCATGATCTTTGTCGCTGCAGCTGGAGTTGGAAACAGTAAAGAGGATGTAAAGGCAAAAATAAAATCCAATACAAATCTCTGCACATTCGCCGACTGCTCTACAGGGAAACAAACAAAGCTGCTTGAGTTCTGCATGGCTGGGAAGTAAGGTGGGGGCTTCCCCTGCTGTTCATAAGTATGATTGTTTCCCTGCAGAGCAGTTAGGGACCGTCTGACAATTCCTGTCCACAGCAGTAACTGAATGACGAATTTCACTGCATACAGTCAGGTTTCTTATGAAAACATTTTTTAATTCAAGTATATTGGAGATAGGTTTCTTTTTCATTAAAGAAAGTAAAAATGGGATTTTATTTTTTTGCCTTTACATGCCCTTTAATATTTGAGAGGAAATAGATTGTGTGAAAATGTTATAAATAAAAATGCCTCACAAGCGATAGTATGTTATGCTCAAGGGCTGGAGGATATGTATGACAGGCTGGAAATAGCATAAAAATGGGCACAAAAAAGGTACTTGTGCCAATAAATGCTCTTTGTATTTACAAGCATTTGCGAGGAATACTAAAGCACCTGTTCAGGCGGCTGTGACTGAATGATGCTAGGGAACTCTGGAATTACCACCAGCTTGAATGGAGTTCTGGGGGTTCCATTCCGGGGATTGCATTAATAGGTTTGGTGCACTGATGCAACTTGAAATGTGCATGCTTTGTCCCTTAAATGCTGGGGAATAAAAGCTGCACTGTGGATAAAAAAAATGGTGATTTGCTGCTGTAAATTGCACTTTGCACCCTGTGCAACAATTTTAAATGAGCCTTAACGTATTTAGAAGCATATTTATCTACCTCTGAGGTACAGAGGGCCGGATTTTTTCTGGCCTACGCGGTGGAGGGCCGATAATAGAAGCTGGTGTTGACCACTACCTTTTTTTAAAACACACTCTTTAAACCGCACCTATGTTAACTACCTACAGGAACTTTTAAGACCATGTTCACATTAATGGTGGTCTTTGTATCACAGACAGCACCATCCATGAATGTATTTTCATAAAGGACAAGGAAAGGCAAAAAAATAAAATCACATTTTTACTTTCTTTAATGAAAAAGAAACCTATCTCCAATATACTTTGATTAAAAAATGTCTACCGTTTTTATAAGAAACCTGACTGTATGCAGTGAAATTCTCCCTTCATTTACTGCTGTGGATAGGAATTGTCAGACGGTCCCTAACTGCAGGGAAACAATCATACTTATGAACAGCAGGGGGAGCCCCCGCCTTACTTCCCAGCCATGCAGAACTCAAGCAGCTTTGTTTATGATGATCCCTAAGCAGCCCAGACCACACTGAGCATGTGCACAGTCTTAGTCTTGCAAAGATGTTTAACAAAGTTACAAGATGGTGACCCCCTGTGGCCAACTGTGAAAGCATAAATCATTTGTTTGATTAGGCTTGTGGTGCAGTTAGTTCATGTTTATATTTAGTATACAAAATACAGCATTTCTAGCCTTATTCTATTTTAGACTTTCCTTGTCCTTTAAAATGCCTTTATTGAGACATAGGCTCTTGACCCAGATAAAACACAACATTTCAGACCTGCATAGGTCTTTTTTCAAGCCCTTCAAGGCAACTGGATGCTTAACAGCCTATTTAAAGAAGTCAAGGAGGCGTGGATGAGCAGCACTATTATCATTTATTATTTAAATTATTATTTATTATTATCACTCTGCAGCCTTTAATGTAGCGTTGTCCATTTTATTTGCTCACTACTGATCTCTACCTAAGCAGATTGTAAAATGAATGCCTCATAAGGTCTTGGAAGACATTATCAATTTATAATACACAATAGCCATGAATATCCTGTAAATGATATCCTTATAAACGGTGAGTTCTGATGTCATCAGTTATAAACGGTGAGTTCTGATGTCATTTCTGTCACATGACTCACTGAAATGTGTGTATTATAATATAAAGTACCCCAGCTGCAAAATATGAGGATATTAGAAGTTACCTCGGAGTTCCATGACCTGTATAAAAACACTCGGCCGAAATCATGAAACTCCTTGGTAACTTATAATATCCTTATATTTTACAAGAGGGGCTACTTAATTCACTATATAATTTTAAAATACTATCTAGTTACTAGGTCTAGTAAGCCCACAAACCCCCTAAGATTTATTATAAGGGTAGATTTCGTTATTGTTAATTTCATTTTTACCTATTAGTCTTCCTCGTTGATCATCATCCTCATTCCAACCACAACCAGTGAAAATAAAAGATGACCATTGTATTAAAACACCACTGTCTACATTATACGGAATATGTTTAGGCCATGTAAACATGTTATAGTAAACAACATAGATGTATTTCAATGCATTGTTAACATATCAGCCACATATTTATCGATCCAATGTTTTTTAGGCACGATTATTATAAAAGAAACTCCAGATGGGCTAACGTGGCACTTTAGAAGCTACGGCCTCTGCCAGCCTTAAAGGACACCGTTTCCTAAACTGCACTCTCAGCTCTAAATAACTGGACTAGTTCCAAGTATTTGGTACACTATTTTGTTTAAATGTTTAGAACAGTTAATGAAGGAAACTTAGAGCTTAGAGCTGATTAAAGTAACATTCATTTTTATTATGAAGAGATGAAAATAGCAAGTATAGTCTCCAGCCACTGGCATATCATAAATACTATGTGTATGTAATAGGGATGCACCGAATCCACTTTTTTGGATTCGGCCGAACCCCCGAATCCTTCACGAAGGATTCGGCCGAATACCGAACCGAATCCGAACCCTAATTTGCATATGCAAATTAGGGGTGGGAAGGGGAAAACATTTTTTACTTCCTTGTTTTCTGACAAAAAGTCACGCAATTTCCCTCCCTGCCCCTAATTTGCATATGCAAATTAGGATTCGGATTCGGTTCGGCCGGGCAGAAGGATTCGGCCGAATCCGAATCCTGCTGAAAAAGGCCGAATCCTGGCCGAATCCCGAACCGAATCCTGGATTCGGTGCATCCCTAGTATGTAAAACTGCAGCTCTCTGGTCATCTAGGGAATAAATTACAGTAATACATAGCAGGAACAATTGAAATATTGACAACCCTCGGCCAATCAGTACATGCATCTCTACCAGTCCTCCACTATCAACCATTCAAAAATGGCCGTCACAAAGTATAAAGCTCTTTAGACAACTGCTATTAAAGGAAAACTATACCCCCAAAATGAACACTTAAGCAACAGATAGTTCATATCATATTAAGTGGCAAACTGGAATATATATTTAAGTAAATATTGCCCTTTTACATCTCTTGCCTTGAGCCACCATTTTGTGATGGTCTCTGTGCTGCCTCAGAGATCACCTGACCAGAAATACTGCAGCTCTAACTGTAACAGGAAGAAGTGTGGAAGCAAAAGACACAACTCTGTTTGTTAATTGGCTCATGTGACCTTACATATGGTTTGTTGGTTTGTTTGTGAGTACAGTGAATCCTACGATCCCAGGGGGCGGCCCTTATTTTTTAAAATGGCGATTTTCTATTTATGATTACCCAATGGCACATACTACTAGAAAAGTATATTATTATGAAAATGGTTTATTTACATGAAGCAGGATTTTACATATGAGCTGTTTTATGCAATATCTTTTTATAGAGACCTACATTGTTTGGGGGGTATAGTTTTCCTTTAAAGCTCTGGCTTTGTTATATAAATCAAGCCTCTCCTGTCTATCAGGCAGTCTAAATATCTATGCAGAATATAAACAAATGGGTACGTGACCAAGATGCTGGGGCTTAATGTGATGATCTGGGGGTACAGTCTCATGGCACTAGAGACATGACCACTCAGAAGAGGTCACACATGAGAGATACCAAAGGGAAGAGTGGGGACGTGAATAATCCCAAACGTTTGCTCATAGTCTGTACATAGAAATGCCAGAGGCTTTCTTCTGTACAAAGCACAATTACTGTGTTTAGCATCCCTTTAAAAAGTCAATGAATATGTGAGAAACCATAAGCTTAAAATCTAGAAAACATAAATCAGTTGTTTGCTTTATCATCTGAAGTATTTGCTGCAGAACTCTCTTCATTGGATGAATTATCTGGATCTGGCTTTCTTTCTTTTTTCTTTGCTGCATCTATTGCTGCATGTTCCTTCTTTACCAATTCTTCCAGTTCAGCCTGCAAATAGATATATATAAAATATATATAAGAAATTCAGTGTAGCAAAACCAAAATTGTAGCGAGTTTGAGTAATACAAAGTAGCAATAACAACAATAAATGTGCATCCTTACAGAGCATTTGTTTTATAGACTGGGTCAGTGACCCCCCATTTGAAAGCTGAAAGAGTCAGAAGAAGAAGGTAAATAATTCAAAAACTATAAAAAAACAAGGGCCAATTGAGAAACTGCCATTCAATAACATACTAAACATTAACATAAAGGTGAACTGCCGTTTGTTTACTAAAACATAATCATTAAATAAACTGTGGCTGCCTGTACAGGGTACATGCAATTTTTGGGGGAATTTAGCTAATGTAGGCCGGAGCAAAACAACAGGGACACCAAGGGGCAAATTCACTAAGATTCGTAGTTGCGCCAGCGTCCGATTCGCCGCACTTCGCCAGGCGTATTTTCGCCAGCGCTACGCAAACTCACTAAAATCCAAAGTTGCGCTCAGGGGAAGCGTACGGTTGCGAAGTTGCATTAATTCGCCAAGCAAAGCGAAGTTACGCTAGCAATGCCCAACACATGTGCCCACTGTATAGTTAAGGTGCCATGAGTTAGGAAATGTAGGGGGGAAGGAGGGGAGCCCCAACATTTTTTTTGATCTTTTTCAGTCTATCACCCATAAAAAAAGAAAAAACGCCAGCGTTTTTTGGGACTTAGAAATTTTTTTAACTTGAAGCAATCCCTATCTACTCTATTTCACTTCGCCTGGTCTGAGGTGGCGAAGGAAGTCTGGCGTAAAAGGTAGCGTTCAGAACAATGCGCGCGTCAGTGAATTTGCGTAGTTACGTCCGTTGCGCAAATTCGCCAGGCGTAAGGGTGCGAAGTAACACTAGCGAATTTACGCCAGCGTCCGTTAGTGAATCGGCGAATTAAACGAAAATGCGCTACGCTAGCGAATTAATGCTAGCGATAGGCGTTTCGTCCTTTAGTGAATTTGCCCCCAAGTCTTCAGTGGAAAGCACAGATTTATTCAGGCAATTCTTCCCATCATAAAGATTATAAAAACATAATTAGCATTTCCACACCAGTTATTGACAACTTTTGGGTTCTCGCCATTCAGGGTGGCTTCAACACTCTGAAATATTCAGGCTTCACACTAAGCCCCTGTTATTCTCCCCTCCAGGGATATCAACGCGCCCGCCTCTGGCAACACCACACCTCCCTCCAGCACAAGGGGGTTTTAAGGGACCCACACCCTCCTCCAGCACAAGGAGGTATCCCAGGACTCTGAGGTGTAATCCCACACCTCTTTTATTTGATGCTCACCTGCAGCATAACCAAATTAGCTATCTCTAACTATCTCTAAATGGGCAGCTGCAAAATCCTAAATGAAGTATGGAATGAAGGACCCCCCTGCTCTCCTCTAGCCACTCTAGGGACCTATAAACCAGCTTTTCCTAAGTCTGCGAATAAGCACAGCTTTGCTTACTGCAGCAATGCACCGGTTTCCCTGGAGTTCAACTGTTTACCACTGGTAAAAATACACAACATTGTGACTTTTTTTAAGCACACCTCTTACAAAACCCATTGGGATTGTTTTGCCACCTATATGGCTTCATGTAGCTTACGTACTAGCAACTTTTTTTTTATTATTACAGAGAAAAGAGAGATTCATAAAAAAAAATAGAATTTGCTTATAATGGACAGACAGCATTCCTGTTATTCAAAGCTTTTTAAATTTCTACAGAAGAGACCTCATACCTGTGTTTATGAAGCCCAGCAAGTTTCTATTACATTTTTCATTGTGTTAATATAATTACCGTACATACTCGTGTATAAGACGAGTTTTTCAGCATCCAAAATGTGCTGAAAAAGTCTACCTCGGCTTATACTCGAGTCAGTGGGCAGAAGCTGAGATTGCAGTGACTTTTAATCATTCCTATACCAACAGTTCACTTGGGGAGACACTGCAATATCACACAGCGCCCTCTGTTGGTTATATGAAAGAATAACAGTGACTGCAATATCACACACCCTCTGTTGGTTATATGAAGGATTAACAGTGATGGCAATATCACACAGCACCCTCAGCACATGGTAGTGGGACAGTGGGACAATGCACACAGTAATCCGTTTGGCAATTCTCTGTCACCATCAACTTTGCAAAGAAGTCCGGTTGATCACTGGGGGGGTCGATTTGGCAGAATGTGCACTGCTGGGAGACAGGGCTGTAGTTGTGTCTAGGCTTATACTCGAGTCAATAAGTTTTCCCAGTTTTCGTAGGTAAAATTAGGTACCTCGGCTTATACTCAGGTCGGCTTATACTTGAGTATGTACGAGTATGTACGGTACCTGTTTCATAAATATACAGGTATGGGATCTGTTATCCGGAAACCTGGAAGCAGAACCAGCCAATTGGGTTTATATAATGTTTATCTTATTTTCTAGTATTAATTGGTTCTATACCTGTACCACAAAGCAGTAGGCAGTTAGTTCTACAGTTCTGAATATAAATTGCAATATTATTAATTCCTATTATTTAAAAATGTAACCGTAACCTGTTAAATACTAGCTAAGTAGTTCTCAGTTGCCATAAACGAGTTCCTTTTGCTATCACTGTAAATAGCAGATGATATAGAAATGCAGAAATGAAGTCTCACTAAAAATTAAACCATATCGACTAGAGCCAAAACATAGTATCAAATTTATTGAGTCATCAGTAGCATATACTGTACCTTCCACCCCAAGAAATCGGCCAGTGCAAGGCAACCGTCATCACAGTCTCCAAGCCATGCAACGTCCCTACAATCAAACATACTATTAGGGTTTTTATTAATTTTTTTTTTTTAAAACATTATTTATAACAACAATATTTATAATCAGTTTTACTGATAATAATCATTTAATACCAATTTATGAGTGAAAGTTTAACCAGTATATGGGCTGCAGCCAAGGCATAATAATGTTTAGAACTACGCTGCAATGGACACTATCTGCAATGGGTTTGCATATTCTCTTTGTGTGGATTTCCTCTGGGTTCTCTATATTCCTCCCGCTCTCCAAAAAATTTATAGGCAAGTTAATTGGCTTCTAATCTGAATAACCATAATGTATACGTGATAGGGACTGATGTGGCACTGTATAAATGAATCGATTTTGTGATGTCATCTTAAAGTATATTTTACATCTGAAAATTAAGGGATGATGTCTTGTGTTTTTTTTAAACAACAATCTGTGGCATATATGTCCTATCAATTACTAGGTCATGCCCACAGAATCTAGCCTCACAGGGAGTCACTGGGGCAAATTCACTAAGATTCGTAGTTGCAGCAGCGTTCGCTTCGCCGCACTTCGCCAGGTGTATTTTCGCCAGCGCTATGCAAATTCACTGAAATCCGAAGTTGCACTCAGGGGAAGCGTAAGGTTGTATAACTATTAAATGTAAAGAATGGCATAGCACTCACCCAATATTATACTTTAGTCTCACTCAACCAACAATTTTGGCGGTGCAGGAGGCAAAAAAAAGATAATTAAGAAGATATAGACAGTGTCTCCATTTTGCACACGGTGACTTATACTAACATATGGTCATTATGAGGAACTCCAGTACATTTAGCCATCCATTTAAAATGCCTACAACTCAATATATTTTTTAAAAAGTATAAATTTTATTCCATCACTATTAAAAAATTTTTCAGATCATGTGTACAAAGTTGATGTTAGTTCATTTAACCTTTTTATAAAAAATACAATAGATAGAATATTACAGTTCATGAAACAATTACGTATAAATGGATATATTAAGATTAATTGACGAGAAAGAGTTAATGCTTCAAGCTTGCATTAGACAGTCCATGGATTCCTATTAAAGGAAAAGAAATTGATATGGGAAGGAAATGTCAGAGGAATAAATCACTGAAGGCACCCGCTCTAAATTGTTTGAAAAAAGTCTCTGAAGGAATTCCGCGTGCTGGAAATAATTAGAGTCATTTGTTACTTTTAGAAAACACAGTATCCTGTGTAGAGAAGAATGCTGAAAGCATGTAACAATGTAAGCCGCCTTCACTTCTTCTGCAGCCGTGTCGGTTAACCAACAGCTCGTGAAGCAGTAAATCGATGCACTGATTGACTCACTGTGCGCCGGCTGCAATATGAATGCCTGCAAGTAAGCCGCCCCCAGTATACGTTACCCTCAGTTCAAGGTCTGCATTAATGTCTTTTTGTCCAGACTCGGATATCTCAGACGAGGGAATGCACGTATGTCTCCAGATCTTTTACGGCTTGTTCAAGTAACATCCAGGTTTATCGCAACCTTTGGTTAAGAGCGGGTGATTCCTCCATCATGACACGCCAACGCGCGTTTCACCAAACAGGCTTCGTCAGGGCGTCAAGGTTGCAAAGTTGCGCTGGCGTTAATTCGCCAAGCAAAGCGAAGTTATGCTAGCGATGCTTAATTTGCATACGGCGCCAAATTGAAGTTACAATGGAGGTATATGTAGCATCACTACACAAGCCTGGGAAACCTTCAAAACAGCAAATAAAATTTTTATTTTGCCCTACACACGTGCCCACTGTATAGTTAAGGTGCCATGAGTTAGGAAATGTAGGGGGGAAGGAGGAGCCCCAAAAATTTTTTCGATCTTTTTCTGCCTATCACCCATAAAAATAGAAAAAACGCCAGCAATTTTTAACTTTTTTTGAAGCAATCCCTATCTACTCTATTGCACTTCGCCGGGTCTGAGGTGGCAAAGGAAATCTGGCGTAAAAGGTAGCGTTCAGAAAAAAGCGCGCATCAGTGAATTTGCGTAGTTACGTCCGTTGCACCAATTCGCCAGGCGTAAGGGTGCAAAGTAACACTAGCGAATTTACCCCTGTGTCCGTTAGTGAATCGGCGAATTAACGATAGCGTTAGGCGCTTCGTCCTTTAGTGAATTTGCCCCAGTGTGTAGTAGTACATAGGGGTATATTTATCAAAGAGTGAAGTTAATAGTGAAGTTTCGCCACTTTACATTCATTTCTATGGGATTTTTAAAGGCGTATTTATCAAAGGGTGAACTTTCACTTCACCCATTGATAAATTCGCCTTTCAAAATCCCATAGAAATGAATTGAGAGCTGCGGAATTTCACTCTAGTGGCAGAACTTCACTCTTTGATAAATTTACCCCATAGTGTGATCAGCGGATGGCAAAAATACTGTGATAAGCGGATGGCAAAAACACTGTGGGGTAGATTTATCAAAGCTCAGTTGGATTTGTCATATTTTCCTGGAATATTTATAGCAATTCAGTCTTTTTCCCCATCTACTAAAATCCTTCTGTCGTTCTGGAATTATTAATCACACCATATTCACATTTACCCCCCACTGGATTTTTGCCAGAAAGTGTAACAGCTTTGAGTAGTCAAATGCCATTGCTTCCTACATGATAAAATCTTTGCAAGTCTGCTCAAAATTTTGTTTCTGAACTGACTGGTAAAATCTTTTCAATTCAGACAGATTATTGATTTTCAGCTGGTAAAGCCCAGAAACAAATGATATACAGTAAATATGCCCCCCCCCTATTAGGAGGTTTTGCCTCATAATTATCTAGCATTCTGAAACAGAAATTATGTCTGACAATTGTATTAAACAAAAGTACTGTCTCAGTCAAACCTTCTGCAGGTGTGGGGGCAAAACAGACATTTAGAGGATAATTTATAACTAAGGGCACAACTTCACGGACAATTTCTCTGCGTTTGTGCCGGATCTGACGCAGTTTGTGCCACACAAAAACGCAGGGATCAAGTCAGATGCCACGTAAAACAAGGTAAGCAACAGGAACGTTGGATGGTATTGCACCGTTTGTCCGACGCGACTGTCAGATGCAGACGAGTCATGTCGCGTCAGATGAAATCTTGCGACACCATCCGTCATTTGTTTTTCTTACCTTGTTTTCCGTTGCATCAAACTTGACGCCTGCGTTTTAGAGCAGCACGTCTGATCCGGCACAAATGCAGAGAAATTGTCCGTGAAGTTGTACCCTTAAAGTTTTTTCTGGTCGGAGTTTTATAGGGGAAGACAACATTTTTTGGAGAGAAAAAAACTAGAATTTTTCGTAACTGATTAAATCCCAATGCTGCTAAAAGTCTGAATAAATAAAGTACTCCACCTCAAACCATGCTGAGGTCTTGTAGAATTCAATGGCAGATGTCCCGTTTAAAATTGGAAGATATCAAGATCTACTCTGGCTTTTGTACAATAATCCAAATAATTTGTGGTTTTCGGGCAATAATTCAAAAAAGTTTGAGGCGTCAAATCCGTAAAAATTGTACGATTTGGATTTTTTCACGATTTTATTATCTTTTTCCCGCACCAGATTTTTGATAAATAAGCTAAAAATGTGGAATGGAGTTTGGTAGAAGTGGTTTTAAGAAAAGAGTGAGAGATTTTCAGATTTTAGTAAATAACTCCCTTAAAGTTTCCTTAGTGCGCCCAACTAATTCATCACATTTGTTGCACCAGGCAAAAACATAAGGCTGCTTTATTTATGGTATCATTGTATTTAATATGAACTCAAAACTATGTATCCAGAATTTCTGAAATCAATCAAATGCTAAATTAATTGGATTTTCAAATTACCTGTATGCTTTCTCAGAATCAAAGTCCATGCCTCCCCCCAAGCCTAGAACACTTAAAAATGAGTCGCCCTAGAATGACAAATAGAAAGAGTGCAAGTGACTTAAGAGCAAAAGTGAAAGCATCGTCTCTACATTCATTTCTTTGCTAAAAGTTCAAATGAAGGTTTTTCATTTTCATAACTTACCTGACCTGTCAGCTCCTTGTTTATTAGAAGTCGAGGGGTCTTACTAGAAACTCTGTAATGAACAAATACGTCATCAAGAAATGTCTTATAGTAGAAACAAGGCTAAATTCAGGTAGGGAAGCAATACTTGTAGTTTACAAAGCTGAGCTGCTTCCAATCTATTTGTAGACAGTTAAAAATAACCCATATATGTGTCTGTTTTTCTTTCTATCTATCTATTGAACAACAGATACAACACAAGCAGCTTACTTGCTGACAAGAGATGCAAATGGTTGAACTTGCAGAGAGGTTCCCATCACTATGAGCAGATCAACCTTGGGAAAGTCCTTTAGTTAGAAAAAGAGAAATTATTATTATTTACTTATTATATTATATATATTATTATATTATATACTTTATACAGAGCTGAGATACTCCACAGTGCTTTATAGTGATTGTTCATCATTCACATCAGTCCCTGTCCCGGTAGAGTTTACAATATAAGATTCCAATCACATTCACAAGCCATTTAACCTCCCTGTATATTTTTGAAGTGTGATAAACCCAAACAAAATAGAAAACAGATACAAATTCCTTGCATACAATGCCCTGCCTAAAACTTAGGACCCTAGCACTGCAAGGCGGAAACCTAAAATTCGGCATAGCTTGCACATGATAAAATACAGGCCTCTGGTGTGCTTTACACTGGAAAGGGAGGTTAGAATTTAACCAAAGTGGGGGGCTACAAGTCTGGAGATGGAGGACAGGCAGTAAAGGTAAAACAAAAGCCCCATTTAAGTGGCATATTAGTAACAATCACAATTTTTCTTTTACATTTACATAGGTTATATTGGTTATAGAATTCTTGTCAAGAGCAAAAAACTGAAAACTGCTTTTTTTTTTTGTTTTATAGGAGAAAGCATAAATAAACAGCACTGAATTAGACTTGTCATAAATATGAAAAATATTCAAGTTAAGGGAATCTTCCACCCAACTGTAACCTTTAATGCTGGCCATAGACGCAAAGATCTGATCGTACGAAACGAGGATTCGTACGATTTTCGGAACGTGTGTGGAGAGTCCCGACATTTTTCGTCCGGCGGAGATCGGTCGTTTGGTCGATCGGACAGGTTAGAAAATTTCTGTCGGCCGCCGATAATATCTCTGCGTGTATTGCCGATCGTACGATTTTCAGTGGGAGACTGTCACCAGCTTTGGTTGGACATAGATATCGTACGATTGCTGTCAGGGGCAGAACATTGCTGATCTGTTCTTTAACTAATCTGACTGGTAAGACTTTGATCTGAATGGTTAGTGGCGGGTCGGGAGATGGGAAAGTCCGATCGTACGATGATTCGTACGATCGGATCTTTGCATCTATGGCCACCTTAAAGCAGCAATCATTTCCATAGCCCTTAAAAGGTAAAGCAAACAGCAAAACGTGGGGAAAAAACAAGGAACGAGTGAATGAGATGAGTGTGGTGAGGTTGTTGGTGATGGAAACACAGGAGGGATAAGGACCCTCAGACATTGCTGTACATCATACAGGACAGATGAGATAATTACTCAGGGTGTATGACACACTGGCCAGGAGAAAAACAGTACAGGTTATTGTTACTGGAGGCACCTCCAGTGGTTGAGCCTTTTCTTGTCCTTTAAGTTCAAAAACTCGATTTATTTCATAAAGTACAGAAAGGCAGGTGGCTTGATGGATGAAATAGGGGTCAGAAATGATATTGTACTTTCTATACATTCACACAAACACACAATAAAGATATCAAATAACTATTAACTTACAGACTTAACGGCAGAGAAGAATCTGGATGGCAAACTTTCACCAAAGAAAACAATATCTAAAAGCAGATGTTATACAAGTCATTATAAATAGGCTTGCTATGCAGAGCTGTTCAACCTTCTTCAAAAAAAATCGCCTATACGACAGCGTATCTACTTTTCTGTTCAGAGCTTAATAGTTCATTAAATCACTTACCTGGTTTAACCAAATTGTTACATTTTTCACACTTTGGGATCAGATCAGAAAAGATCTTCTCTTTAAGAAAAAAAGGAGTAATGAAGAGTTAACAATGGCAATCAGAAAGCATTTTTAGACATTGTGTTCGTCAGTGGGAAAAAAATAACAAATATGCCCACTAAGCAACATCCCTTTAATATATTTTTTACTGCTGCAAACATGCTTGCTCTAGAACATTACATTTTTAAATGAACCTACAAATAAATTCTGCAATAGTAATATAGGGTTATTATTAAAGTCAGCTGCAGTTGGCTTTACTCCCTTATTTTAGGGAATAAAGAAATAGTTACCTTTCATCCAAGAAAGAGAATATTCAGCCCCACAGAAGGCGCCAACACAATGGGAACTATGAAATGTTCCATGAGCCTCCACCAGGTCCTCGGAAGTCAGACCTGCCACCCTCTCCAGGGTGTCAATGTTCTAACACAGGATAAAAATGATTACTAAAAGACCACTGGTGACAGTTCTACTGCGAGAAAAACAACAGTCAAGAGTATGACTATGAATTTTACTACCTGAGAATAGCAACGAAGAAGCAGGCCCTTCTCCTTCAACAGACGCATAAAATAATGACAAATTGTCGGCTGGAAAATTAAGCAAACCGATACATCATTCTTCTGGAGAATTTAAACTTAAAGATTGGGTTGAATTAAATCAAGGTAAGAACAGAGCTGAGGGGGGAGCTAGAATAAATCAAGAGAAGGGAGGATTTCTGGAAATGATTTTAATTTTTATAACAAAGAAGAAGAAGATTAGTGGTGGAAGGTTTGGTGGGTTATTTAAAGGGATACTGTCATGGGGAAAAATTTTTTTTTTCAAAATGAATCATTTAATAGTGCCGATCCAGCAGAATTCTGCACTGAAATCCATTTCCCAAAAGAGCAAACAGATTTTTTTATATTCAATTTTGAAATCTGGCATGGGGCTAGACATATTGTCAATTTCCCAGCTGCCCCAAGTCATGTGACTTGTGCTCTGATAAACTTCAATCACTCTTTACTGCTGTACTGCAAGTTGGGAGTGATATCACCCCCTCCCTTTCCCCCCCCCAGCAGCCAAACAATACAACAATGGGAAGGTAACCAGATAGCATCTCCCTAACACAAGATAACAGCTGCCTGGTAGATATAAGAACAACACTCAATAGTAAAAACCCATGTCCCACTGAGACTCCTTCAGTTACATTGAGAAGGAAAAACAGCAGCCTGCCAGAAAGCATTTCTCTCCTAAAGTGCAGGCAGAAGTCACATGACCAGGGGCAGCTGGGAAATTGACAAAATGTCTAGCGCCATGTCAGATTTCAAAATTGAATATAAAAAAATCTGTTTGCTCTTTTGAGAAATGGATTTCAGTGTAGAAGTCTGCTGGAGTAGCACTATTAACTGGTGCATTTTTAAAACATGTTTTCCAATGACAGGATCCCTTGAAGAAAAGAGTGTCACAGTAGCAAGCATTGTTTAATTGTACTTTTAGAACACAAAAATTAAGGAAAAGCATAATTTAAACAGAATAGCCATGAAGGTTCTAACCTGCAAGCCACTAGAAAAAGCTGTATAACACATGAAAATATTTGCCTTTTCCTCCTTCTTCACACTTTCCTTCTCCAACCATATGTTTTAGGTTCCTCCAAAATATCTTATCAAACTCTTTCACTCCTCTCCCACTCACTATTCCCTTTCTTTCCACAGTATTATCACTACACTTCACCCTCTATCATATGTCTCATTCCCATCCCATATCACTGTTACATTCATCATGTTTTCCTCTTACTTTCAATTCATCTTTCTACATGCCTTACTCTAATGTCTCCCACAATCCTCGCCTGCCGTTTTTTATCCCCTTTCATGTATTTTTTTACTCTTACAGTTAATTTTTATTTATCTTTTATTCTACAAACATCATTCTCTTATCTTCTGTGCACTTGATTTTCTTCTCCACTCTTATTTATCAAGTCTCGTTTTAGTGGTTTTAGAGGTTTTTGAAACCACGACTAAACTCACTTTCTCTAAAACAAAAAATGTCATGGAATTTATTAATTAAGATCTGATTGTACAAAGTATTGCATTAGAAGTTTTTGTGGATTTTACACTTAATAAATCTCTAAATATAGGAAAATTTGTTATAGAAATTTGATTGTTAGTAAATCAGTAAACTCAGCAACATACCCTATCTTCTCTTTAATTTTTCATTATCTTCTTATCTCAGCAACATACCCTATCTTCTCTTTAATTTTTCATTATCTATCTTATACTCATATATTGCATTCTGACAGCCCCAAGTATTGGAAACTTTGGTCCCCTTGGTTAGCCTACACAAATAAGATAGGCACTGGGTAATGTCTGGTAACTGATCTGGATTACTTTAGAAGATTATACTATCCTTTGGCTCCATAGTGAACTAATCGGAGCAAGAACTTGTTGTTTGTGTTTGCCTCAGTCAAATTTTGGTTTGTATGACTACTGCTTGCATGACACTGTACCCTTCCCCCTCTTCCCTTCTGTACCCCCCCCCTTCCCCTATTGAAAATTATAAATAAAGATTATAAAAAAAAATTTTTCATTATCTGTACCATCACTCATTTTATTATCCTCTCCCAGTGCTGTGACAACTGATGTAAAATTTGTTCAAGTTCTATCAGCCCACTGCAAACATTTAGCAATAGCCATTGGATAGTACATACTGATAATTATGTGCTTTGGGAAAAAAATGTTTATGCATTTCAGAACATCTTTTGGAACTTGGATAGCCTAATCCACCGTGATTTAGTATGTGTCTAATAAGGAGTAAAACTGGGTCTAAAGAGGTATAGTGGAATACTTTTCTAATTTTAAACACCCATTCTAGAATTCATTTCTCTTAGCATTTGTTGCTTACCTTGAATTGCCCTGGAAATAGTTCTCGAGCCAGTGCAAAAAATGGTTCTGGGTTTTCCTAAAATGTGAAATAAATGAATAAAACAAATGTATTGTATTTATACAAAGTGTACTTGGTACAAAACCTGCTCTGTACACTCCAAGGCAGTAGGGATATACCTACAAATTATAATAAAAACACAGAATTTTTAAGACCAGGTAAGATAAAAAAGAGTGACCACTAAGGTTTTCAGGTAGATCTGAAAGCGTGTTTACTAACATTGGAGATAAATATCTCCAGTGATGCTTCCCATAGGAACCATTCAGATCTTTGCTTTTGTTTTCTAACTTGCAGGAAATCTTATTGCTGATTGGTTGTTATGGGCAACATCACTGGAGATATTTATCGCCAAAGTTAGTAAACACGCCCCCTTCGTAAAGAGGAACACCTATGGTTTAATATAACTTCCTACCTGTTTGTATAGGTTATAAGAAAAAAAAAAGGGAGAGAAATTGAAAGAACTGGCCCTCACAGTTGCACCTTCCCATATATAACCTCCGAGGTAATTAGAAGTATTAAAATTAAAACATAACTTTTAATCAGCATTTAAAATCGATGTCCAAACAAAAAATATTTAAAAACATAGCTAGAAACAGGACGTTGATTGACCGGGTAAAAGGAGGGTTGTCACGAGTGGTGCTAAGCAACCGTTTAACCAAGTGATAGGTTAATCCTAGTGGGTGTTAGGTATAGATTATGAACCAAACCTGCCTAACTGAAAACTAACTGGCGGGTGAAACGCGCGTCAGGCGCACCTTTTAGTTTTCAGTTAGGCAGGACGTCTGATAGGGACTTTAATGGAAAAACGGATCGGGAGGGTGCATCACAAGGGTGAAGGGGTTGGATGTGGTCAAATGATCCGTGGGCCAGAATCTTAGCTTTTTGTAGAAATTAAGTGCCTAAGTAACACGGCATTACCATTGAAGGGCACTTTACAGCGGGTGGTGTACTATGAGGGTGAAGGGGTTGGAACTGGCTGAATAAACCGTGGGTTAGAATTCTTAACTAGCCACAGAACTTTACCAGCACGGCAAGGTAGCCATTTGCTGATTTGGTTCATAATCTATACCTAACACCCACTAGGATTAACCTATCACTTGGTTAAAAGGTTGCTCAGCACCACTCGTGACAGCCCTCCTTTTACCCGGTCAATCAACGTCCTGTTTTTAGCTGTCTTTTTAAATATTTTTTGTTTGGACATTGATTTTAAATGCTGATTAAAAGTTATGTTTTAATTTTAATACTTCTAATTACCACGGAGGTTATATATTGGAAGGTGCAACTGTGAGGGCAAGTTCTTTCAATTTCTCTCCCTTTTTTTTTGTATATAATTATTATTTGGCCTTGCACACCATACACTGTGTTTGATGGTTGGTGCTCCCCAACACCATACTTTTTTCATAGGTTATAAGAAATCCTAGAAAGTTGTTTTTGGTATGAAGAATGGCATTTCTGGCCTAGTTCATCTAGTTCACTACTCAAGAGACATATAACCATCTATTGTCAGGCCATGCCACCTCTTGATATCTAACAAAACACAATAGGAGGCCTTTCGGCTGCTAAGGAGTTTGTGCCCTACACTCAGTGTCGGACTGGCCCACCGGGATACCAGGAAAACTCCCGGTGGGCCAAAGTGTCAGTGGGCCCTCATGCTGTTAAACATTTGGCTTATGTCATGGCCATTCTCTATTTCTATGAGAATGAAGAGGCTAAATAGATGGAATAATAGGTTATAGTATGTAAAGAAAAGAGATTAGGAGAATAGAGGTTGAGTGAGGAAAGGAAGAAAATAATACTTAGAGTGGGCCCCTGGTCTAAAGGTGTTTGGGTGGGCTCCTGGTCCAAGGGTTTTTGGTGGGCCCCTGGTGTCCCAGTCCGACACTGCCTGCACTGACTGGCAGAAAAGACTAAAACAGCAGATTGAACATGTAATGCATTCACATATGTAATATTCTAAAGCTCCTTCCCAGGAGTTGTCGCCAAACACACTGACCTGCTGAACATGCCATCATTTTAGTGATATGCAGCAATTTGTTACATGTAGGAGATTGCCTCTATTATGGGTGATAAAGCGCCTAATAATACCTTTTAATATTGGAGTAATCACAAGAAAATGTGGAAGAAGCCACTTCCCCGAGATTATTCAGAATTGTGGCATTTAAAGAAAGATATCAGTAGATAATGCGTTCTTCATACAGAGTAGAGGCACTGCCAGATCTTTGAAACCTTACAAATCAGCAAAAATTTCACTCTGGAGAACCGTCATAATTTTATCGTGAAATGCACTTTCACAATAACAATGACTTTGATATACGTGGTTCTCCAGAGTGAAACTGTAGTGAATTATAAAGTTACATTCAAGCAGTACTACACTTAATACACTGATGTTAGTTTAGTGTATGCTTAGTTTTTTATGAGCTATTCTCCTATAACTTTGACTTTCAAAGACACCAGAATGAGTATTGCAGTACTATTTATCAAGTTATTTTTTACCGCATAAATTAATTGATGTATGTACCTTAAAGTATCCAATTTGAAAGATGGCCTCTGGATATGGTAAGTTGTATTTTTGCAGGTTGGAGTACAGCCCACTTCCTGGTGAACGGAAGTCAGGAATTCCAGCAGCTATAGGGGAATAAGAAGCAGTTGTGTCAGGGAGTGCTGGGCGAAGTGGTTATAAAAGGTGAATACTTATTTTGAGTTGTAAGAAAAATACTAGAGAGAGAAAGGAAATGGAAAACAGACTTGGATGCTGTTTGATAAGAAGGTTTCTGAAAAATGCCCAGACTTACATGTTGAGATACCAGCCCCTACCATACAGATCACATTCTTGCCTATGAGTAAAAAAAAAAGACATTAGTGGAAAGTCACAGAAAAAACATCAATAGAATTTTCTTTAGTGCAAGCTGCTCACACTCACATTTCTCACTTAGCATGAACCTGCTCACACTCTCCAGGCTCAGCTCATCCAGGACTTTCTCTGGGGTACCAATGCCCAGTGTACGGGAAAAGAGGTTACGCAGGAAATCCACTATTAAAGACAGACAATTAAATATGAATAGTGGAAATTTAGATATTTACATTGTGCTTGCAATACAATGGTGAAGACATATGAGTATAGCACCACATTTTTAAACGGGGAAAAATACCCTGTGTTCTGAAGGCCCAAGGTTAAAAATAACATAATGCATTTAAAGGGATCCTGTCATTGGAAAACATATTTCTTTCTCAAAACGCATCAGTTAATAGTGCTACTCCAGCAGAATTCTGCACTGAAATCCATTTCTCAAAAGAGCTAACAGATTTTTTTATATTCAATTTTGAAATCTGACATGGGGCTAGACATTTTGTCAATTTCCCAGCTGCCCCTGGTCATGTGACTTGTGCCTGCACTTTAGGAGAGAAATGCTTTCTGGCAGGCTGCTGTTTTTCCTTCTCAATGTAACTGAATGTGTCTCAGTGGGACATGGGTTTTTACTATTGAGTGTTGTTCTTAGATCTACCAGGCAGCTATTATCTTGTGTTAGGGAGCTGTTATCTGGTTACCTTCCCATTGTTCTTTTGTTTGGCTGCAGGGGGGGGAAGGGAGGGGGTGATATCACTCTAAATTGCAGTAAAGCAGAAAAGAGTGATTGAAGTTTATCAGAGCACAAGTCACATGACTTGGGGCAGCTGGGAAATTGACAATATGTCTAGCCCCATGTCAGATTTCAAAATTGAATATAAAAAAATCTGTTTGCTCTTTTGAGAAATGGATTTCAGTACAGAATTCTGCCGGATCAGCACTATTAACTGATTCATTTTGAAAAAAATGTTTTGTCCCATGACAGTATCCCTTTAATGTCTTGTTTTCTGTCCCCCATTTGCCTGTAGATGAGTGTTATTGTAGCTTCTAAAAACTGCACAGCTCTATGGAGTATAACTGGCAAATCAATAAACAAACTTGTGTATTTTATTATGAATTATAGTTAGTTATTGCACTTCATCTCATGATTATAAAATGTAAAAGTCAAGAAAAATGTGGAAAGAGGAGGTTAATGTTGTGAGGGAATATTTAATTGTTTTAACCCCTTTACAAAAATATTAAAAAGTTTAGTAAAAACAACCATTTTTGTTTATGCCCATAGTTGGCGGTTAAAAGCTTACTTTCAGATGCACCACTATTGTCTTCACTGGAGTCCGAGTCCTGTTAAACAAAGATTACTGTGAGCAAATAAACACCAATTTTATTAGATTATATATTCTTGTGTGGATCAAGTTTAATAAAGTACCACACAGACACAATATTACTTTAGTGTTAAGGGCATCCACAATCAAAAAGCCTCGGGGGCCCGTGCACATGCGCAAAAACTTGTGTGCATGCGCAAACGTCAGGCCCAACGCGTGCATGCGCCAATGGCGATTAAACAGCGCCGCACAGTTTTTATTTCTGTTCGGGGGGCTAATCTAGGACCGGGACTGGGCCGGCGGGGGCCCAAGAGGGCCGGGTCCCACCGGGTTTTTTCCCGGTTTCCCGCCGGCCCAGTTCGACACTGTACGTGTGAGATCACACGAAACGCGTTAGGAGTGATGGTCGGGAAATAAAAATTGCTTTTTAACATTTCACCGCTTCCTGCTGATCCGTTGAGTGAGCGCTAATTTCAAAGTGTACAATTTGTAATATAGTTACATGTGGGCTAATTTTGTTTACTGAGCAAATTTGCATCTAAGTAGTAACCTCTGTTAACCAATAGCTTAGCTTAGTTCAGCCTGCTATAATTAAAACATAAAAATGTGATTGGTTGCTATGGGTTACAGCCCCTATGCAATACCAAATAGTCGGTAAATGAACACCAAACTATGTTTTCTCTGTTATTTTTAAAGTAAGATTTAAAAAAGTGCATTTAAAGGGCCACAGGAAACAACTAGACAATAAAACCAGACACTCTGGCTAGAAGCACTGACTCATAGCAGTCTGCCATTATCAGATCAGTTTAATTCATTAAATCTTTAGGAAAGATATAGAGACAATTGCTGATGACAATGCAGCACAAAAAGGGTTACATACATTGTTCTGCTGAAGCTGAGCTGTTAGTCAAAGGTTCAGTTCAATGATATTTCTGGGATTCTTTACTTGAACAACATTTTTTAGGTCATGACACAGCATCTCAGTTAAATTCTTGGCCAGAACACAAATTTGCTTCTGTTTAAAGGGATCCTGTCATTGGAAAACATGTTTTTTTTCAAAATGCACCAGTTAATAGTGCTGTTCCAGCAGAATTCTGCACTGAAATCCATTTCTCAAAAGAGCAAACAGATTTTTTTCTATTCAATTTTGAAATCTGACATGGGGCTAGACATTTTGTCAATTTCCCAGCTGCCCCAGTCATGTGACTTGTGCCTGCACTTTCGGAGAGAAATGCTTTCTGGCAGGCTGCTGCTTTTCCTTCTCAATGTAACTGAATGTGTCTCAGTGGGACATGGGTTTTTACTATTGAGTGTTGTTCTTAGATCTACCAGGCAGCTGTTATCTTGTGTTAGGGACCTGCTATCTGGTTACCTTCCCATTGTTCTTTTGTTTGGCTGCTGTGGGGGGGGTGATATCACTCCAACTTGCAGTACAGCAGTAAAGAGTGATTGAAGTTTATCAGAGCACAAGTCACATGACTTGGGGCAGCTGGGAAATTGACAATATGTCTAGCCCCATGTCAGATTTCAAAATTGAATATAAAAAAATCTGTTTGCTCTTTTGAGAAATGGATTTCAGTGCAGAATTCTGCTGGAGCAGCATTATTAACTGATTCATTTTGGAAAAAAAATTTTCCCATGACAGTATCCCTTTAAGTCAATCTTTTGTTAGTTTACCTTTGTTTGAGTCAATGGCTTTTACATCCCACATTCCAAAATGGGTAGACATTTTACTTTCTGTTCTTATGAGTAAGGTCAAAACATATCACATACCTTTGAGAAGCCCCTTGTATCATAAGCTGCAGCTGGGGGAAGTGAGGGGTTTGTTTATACTTATGCAGAACAGGAAGTAGAATGTGACTTCATTTTTTTTGCCCTGCTTAGTCATTATAGACCTTTATACTGCAGACTTTAGATGTAGATTACCTCTGAATCTTCAGCTTGTGCCTTAAGATCCACTGGTTCACTAGATTCTGCAAAAAGGGGGAACATGTCAAAATTTTAGGGACAAGTGGTGTGTAAGTTATATAATTTGTAGCTCTTAAAAGCATTTCATTAACAATATCAGCATACAATAAATATCATTAAGCACAGCTTAGAGAAACAGTAAAGAATACAAATATATTTATATAAATAAAAATATAACCCAAATGATCAACAGTGTACTATCCTCCGTGGGTCACAGCATAACGAGTTACATTGTATCTATTTATTATATTCTGATTAATGCATTGTTTTACATGCTTAACAGGACATTGCAATACTTATGGTAGCAGCTTTGCTAACTCAGTAGCTAGATTTCTTTTATTTTCATTCCCCTGCCCTGGGGGTTACTACAAGGTGCTGTAATATACCAAGGTGAGAATGGCTAGAATACTGACAGAGCTGGAGCTTTGCTGCAATGTTATTATCCAGGGAGCTCAGCAGAAAGCAAATATTTACATTACCATTTTTAATCTTAACTTTAACCTGTAATGTTTGAAATCTGCAATAAACGCACCATCATACTAAAAGTTCAACAGCGCAAAATACCTTTATACTGCTCAATTAAAACCATATATTGTGCATATTTCTGCACACTGTGATAATAAATGATATAGCCACCTCATCCTTCTAATATATGCAGGGCCGCCATCAGAAATCACGGGGCCCCGTTCAGCAAAATTTCTGGGCCCCCCGATCCCCACCCACCTCCAAGGCCCACCCCAGATCCCGCCCACACCACAGTAAAATGTCCACAAAGACACAACCGCTTAAAATTGTAAACCCCCCACTCACAAGTTATAAAAAGCCATTGGTGGTCAGGGCCCCCTTATAATTTAAAAAACAAAAAAATTGGCATCAGGGGTCCCACATAAAAGTTTTTAAAAAAACATTAGTGGTCAGGCCCCCCCCCGTAAGTTAAAAAAAAAACCTATTGGCACCAGGGGCCCCATAAATGTTTTTTTAAAAAAGCATCGGTGGTCAGGGCCCCCCTATAAGTTAAAAAAAAAAACTATTGGCACCAGAGGCCCCATAAATGTTTTATAAAAAAGCATCGGTGGTCAGGCCTCCCCCCTATAAGTTAAAAAAAAACTATTGGCACCAGGGGCCCTATAAATGTTTTATAAAAAAGCATTGGTGGTCAGCCCCCCCCCTATAAGTTAAATAAAAAAACTATTGGCACCAGGGGCCCCATAAATATTTTTTAAAAAAGCATCGGTGGTCAGGACCCCCCCATAAGTTAAAAAAAAAAAACTATTGGCACCAGGGGCCCCATAAATGTTTTATAAAAAAGCATTGGTGGTCAGGCCCCCCCTATAAGTTAAATAAAAGAAACTATTGGCACCAGGGGCCCCATAAATGTTTCTTAAAAAAGCATCGGTGGTCAGGGCCCCCCCTATAAGTTAAAAAAAAAAACTATTGGCACCAGAGGCCCCATAAATGTTTTATAAAAAAGCATCGGTGGTCAGGCCTCCCCCCTATAAGTTAAAAAAAAACTATTGGCACCAGGGGCCCCATAAATATTTTTTAAAAAAGCATCGGTGGTCAGGACCCCCCCATAAGTTAAAAAAAAAAAACTATTGGCACCAGGGGCCCTATAAATGTTTTATAAAAAAGCATTGGTGGTCAGCCCCCCCCCCTATAAGTTAAATAAAAAAACTATTGGCACCAGGGGCCCCATAAATATTTTTTAAAAAAGCATCGGTGGTCAGGACCCCCCCATAAGTTAAAAAAAAAAAACTATTGGCACCAGGGGCCCCATAAATGTTTTATAAAAAAGCATTGGTGGTCAGGCCCCCCCTATAAGTTAAATAAAAGAAACTATTGGCACCAGGGGCCCCATAAATGTTTCTTAAAAAAGCATCGGTGGTCAGGGCCCCCCCTATAAGTTAAAAAAAAAAACTATTGGCACCAGAGGCCCCATAAATGTTTTATAAAAAAGCATCGGTGGTCAGGCCTCCCCCCTATAAGTTAAAAAAAAACTATTGGCACCAGGGGCCCTATAAATGTTTTATAAAAAAGCATTGGTGGTCAGCCCCCCCCTATAAGTTAAATAAAAAAACTATTGGCACCAGGGGCCCCATAAATATTTTTTAAAAAAGCATCGGTGGTCAGGACCCCCCCATAAGTTAAAAAAAAAAAACTATTGGCACCAGGGGCCCTATAAATGTTTTATAAAAAAGCATTGGTGGTCAGCCCCCCCCCCTATAAGTTAAATAAAAAAACTATTGGCACCAGGGGCCCCATAAATATTTTTTAAAAAAGCATCGGTGGTCAGGACCCCCCCATAAGTTAAAAAAAAAAAACTATTGGCACCAGGGGCCCCATAAATGTTTTATAAAAAAGCATTGGTGGTCAGGCCCCCCCTATAAGTTAAATAAAAGAAACTATTGGCACCAGGGGCCCCATAAATGTTTCTTAAAAAAGCATCGGTGGTCAGGGCCCCCCCTATAAGTTAAAAAAAAAAACTATTGGCACCAGAGGCCCCATAAATGTTTTATAAAAAAGCATCGGTGGTCAGGCCTCCCCCCTATAAGTTAAAAAAAAACTATTGGCACCAGGGGCCCTATAAATGTTTTATAAAAAAGCATTGGTGGTCAGCCCCCCCCTATAAGTTAAATAAAAAAACTATTGGCACCAGGGGCCCCATAAATATTTTTTAAAAAAGCATCGGTGGTCAGGACCCCCCCATAAGTTAAAAAAAAAAACTATTGGCACCAGGGGCCCCATAAATGTTTTATAAAAAAGCATTGGTGGTCAGGCCCCCCCTATAAGTTAAATAAAAGAAACTATTGGCACCAGGGGCCCCTTAAATGTTTAATAAAAAAGCATTGGTGATCAGGGCCCCCCCTATAAGTTAAAAAAAAAAACTATTGGCACCAGGGGCCCTGTAAATGTTTTTCTAAAAAAAACATTGGTGATCAGGACCCCCCCCTATAAGTTAAAAAAAACTAATGGCACCAGGGGCCCCATAAATGTTTTATAAAAAAGCATTGGTGGTCAGGCCCGCCCTATAAGTTAAATAAAAAAAACTATTGGTACCAGGGGCCCCTTAAATGTTTTATAAAAAAAGCATTGGTGGTCAGGGCCCCCCCCTATAAGTTAAATATAAAAAACTATTGGCACCAGGGGCCCCATAAATGTTTTTTTTTTTTTTAAAAAAGCATTGGTGGTCAGGCCCCCCCTATAAGTTAAATAAAAAAAAACTATTGGTACCAGGGGCCCCTTAAATGTTTTATAAAAAAAGCATTGGTGGTCAGGGCCCCCCCCTATAAGTTAAATAAAAAAAACTATTGGCACCAGGGGCCCCATAAATGTTTTTTTTTTAAAAAAAAGCATTGGTGGTCAGGATCCCCCCTATAAGTTAAAAAAAAAAACTATTGGCACCAGGGGCCCCATAAATGTTTTATAAAAAAGCATTGGTGGTCAGGCCCCCCCTATAAGTTAAATAAAAAAAACTATTGGCACCAGGGGCCCCTTAAATGTTTTATAAAAAAGCATTGGTGGTCAGGGCCCCCCCTATAAGTTAAAAAAAAAAACTATCGGCACCAGGGGCCCTGTAAATGTTTTTCTAAAAAAACATTGGTGGTCAGGAACCCCCCTATAAGTTAAAAAAAACTAATGGCACCAGGGGCCCCATAAATGTTTTTTTTTTTTAAAAAAAGCATTGGTGGTTAGGACCCCCCTATAAGTAAAAAAAAAAAACTATTGGCACCAGGGGCTCCGTAAATGTTTTTCTAAAAAAACATTGGTTTCAGGCCCCCCCATAAGTTAAAAAAAATCATTGGTGGTCAGGGCCCCCCTATAAGTTAAAAAAAACTAATGGCACCAGGGGCCCCATAAATGTTTTATAAAAAAGCATTGGTGGTCAGGCCCCCCCTATAAGTTAAATTAAAAAAACTATTGGCACCAGGGCCCCCATAAATGTTTTATAAAAAAACATTGGTGGTCAGGACCCCCCCATAAGTTAAAAAAAAAAAACTATTGGCACCATGGGCCCCATAAATGTTTTATAAAAAAAGCATTGGTGGTCAGGCCCCCCACCCTACAAGTTAAATAAAAAAAACTATTGGCACCAGGGGCCCCATAAATGTTTTTTAAAAAAGCATCGGTGGTCAGGGCCCCCCTATAAGTTAAAAAAAAACTATTGGCACCAGGGGCCCCATAAATGTTTTTTTAAAAAAGCATCGGTGGTCAGGACCCCCCCATAAGTTAAAAAAAAAACTATTGGCACCAGGGGCCCCATAAATGTTTTTTTAAAAAAAGCATCGGTGGTCAGGACCCCCCCATAAGTTAAAAAAAAAACTATTGGCACCAGGGGCCCCATAAATGTTTTTTTTTTTTTTAAAAAAGCAATGGTGGTCAGGCCCCCCCTATAAGTTAAATAAAAAAAACTATTGGTACCAGGGGTCCCTTAAATGTTTTATAAAAAAAGCATTGGTGGTCAGGGCCCCCCCCCTATAAGTTAAATAAAAAAAACTATTGGCACCAGGGGCCCCATAAATGTTTTTTTTTTAAAAAAAAGCATTGGTGGTCAGGATCCCCCCTATAAGTTAAAAAAAAAAACTATTGGCACCAGGGGCCCCATAAATGTTTTATAAAAAAGCATTGGTGGTCAGGCCCCCCCTATAAGTTAAATAAAAAAAAACTATTGGCACCAGGGGCCCCTTAAATGTTTTATAAAAAAGCATTGGTGGTCAGGGCCCCCCCTATAAGTTATAAAAAAAAACTATCGGCACCAGGGGCCCTGTAAATGTTTTTCTAAAAAAAACATTGGTGGTCAGGAACCCCCCTATAAGTTAAAAAAAACTAATGGCACCAGGGGCCCCATAAATGTTTTTTTTTTTTTAAAAAAAAGCATTGGTGGTTAGGACCCCCCTATAAGTAAAAAAAAAAAACTATTGGCACCAGGGGCTCCGTAAATGTTTTTCTAAAAAAACATTGGTGTCAGGCCCCCCCATAAGTTAAAAAAAATCATTGGTGGTCAGGGCCCCCCTATAAGTTAAAAAAAACTAATGGCACCAGGGGCCCCATAAATGTTTTATAAAAAAGCATTGGTGGTCAGCCCCCCCCTATAAGTTAAATTAAAAAAACTATTGGCACCAGGGCCCCCATAAATGTTTTATAAAAAAACATTGGTGGTCAGGACCCCCCCCATAAGTTAAAAAAAAAACTATTGGCACCATGGGCCCCATAAATGTTTTATAAAAAAAGCATTGGTGGTCAGGCCCCCCCCCTACAAGTTAAATAAAAAAAACTATTGGCACCAGGGGCCCCATAAATGTTTTTTAAAAAAGCATCGGTGGTCAGGGCCCCCCTATAAGTTAAAAAAAACCTATTGGCACCAGGGGCCCCATAAATGTTTTTTTAAAAAAGCATCGGTGGTCAGGACCCCCCCATAAGTTAAAAAAAAAACTATTGGCACCAGGGGCCCCATAAATGTTTTAAAAAAAAAAGCATTGGTGGTCAGGTCCCCCCTATAAGTTAAATAAAAAAAACTATTGGCACCAGGGGCCCCATAAATGTTTTATAAAAAAGCATTGGTGGTCAGGCCCCCCCTATAAGTTAAATAAAAAAAACTATTGGCACCAGGGGCCCCTTAAATGTTTTATAAAAAAGCATTGGTGGTCAGGCCCCCCCCTATAAGTTAAAAAAAAAACTATTGGCACCAGGGGCCCTGTAAATGTTTTTCTAAAAAAAACATTGGTGATCAGGACCCCCCCCTATAAGTTAAAAAAAACTAATGGCACCAGGGGCCCCATAAATGTTTTATAAAAAAAGCATTGGTGGTCAGGCCCGCCCTATAAGTTAAATAAAAAAAACTATTGGTACCAGGGGCCCCTTAAATGTTTTATAAAAAAAGCATTGGTGGTCAGGGCCCCCCCCTATAAGTTAAATAAAAAAAACTATTGGCACCAGGGGCCCCATAAATGTTTTTTTTTTTAAAAAAGCATTGGTGGTCAGGATCCCCCCTATAAGTTAAAAAAAAAAAAACTATTGGCACCAGGGGCCCCATAAATGTTTTATAAAAAACATTGGTGGTCAGGCCCCCCCTATAAGTTAAATAAAAAAAATATTGGCACCAGGGGCCCCTTAAATGTTTTATAAAAAAGCATTGGTGGTCAGGGCCCCCCCTATAAGTTAAAAAAAAAACTATCGGCACCAGGTGCCCCATAAATGTTTTTTTTTTTTAAAAAAAAGCATTGGTGGTTAGGACCCCCCTATAAGTAAAAAAAAAAAAACTATTGGCACCAGGGGCTCCGTAAATGTTTTTCTAAAAAAACATTGGTGTCAGGCCCCCCCATAAGTTAAAAAAAATCATTGGTGGTCAGGGCCCCCCTATAAGTTAAAAAAAACTAATGGCACCAGGGGCCCCATAAATGTTTTATAAAAAAGCATTGGTGGTCAGGCCCCCCCTATAAGTTAAATTAAAAAAACTATTGGCACCAGGGCCCCCATAAATGTTTTATAAAAAAACATTGGTGGTCAGGACCCCCCCATAAGTTAAAAAAAAAAACTATTGGCACCATGGGCCCCATAAATGTTTTATAAAAAAAGCATTGGTGGTCAGGCCCCCCCCCTACAAGTTAAATAAAAAAAACTATTGGCACCAGGGGCCCCATAAATGTTTTTTAAAAAAGCATCGGTGGTCAGGGCCCCCCTATAAGTTAAAAAAAAACTATTGGCACCAGGGGCCCCATAAATGTTTTTTTAAAAAAGCATCGGTGGTCAGGACCCCCCCATAAGTTAAAAAAAAAACTATTGGCACCAGGGGCCCCATAAATGTTTTAAAAAAAAAGCATTGGTGGTCAGGTCCCCCCTATAAGTTAAATAAAAAAAACTATTGGCACCAGGGGCCCCATAAATGTTTTATAAAAAAGCATTGGTGGTCAGGCCCCCCCTATAAGTTAAATAAAAAAAACTATTGGCACCAGGGGCCCCATAAATGTTTTTTTTTAAAAAGCATTGGTGGTCAGGACCCCCCCTATAAGTTAAATAAAAAAAACTATTGGCACCAGGGGCCCCTTAAATGTTTTATAAAAAAGCATTGGTGGTCAGGCCCCCCCCCATAAATGAAAAAAAAAAACTATTGGCACCAGGGGCCCTGTAAATGTTTTTCTAAAAAAACATTGGTGGTCAGGACCCCCCCTATAAGTTAAATAAAAAAACTATTGGCACCAGGGGCCCCATAAATGTTTTTTTTTTAAAAAAAAAGCATTGGTGGTTAGGACCCCCCTATAAGTTAAAAAAAAAAAAACTATTGGCACCAGGGGCTCCGTAAATGTTTTTCTAAAAAAAACATTGGTGGTCAGGCCCCCCCCCATAAGTTAAAAAAAATCATTGGTGGTCAGAGCCCCCCTATAAGTTAAAAAAAAACGATCAGTGCCAGGGGCCCCCTACAAAAAAAAATTGTATAAGTGGGCATTGCACACACTGTATATAACAGGATCCAGGTTTCTGGTGATACCAGCACTAGGCAAACTCTGTGGTAGCTAAATATATGACACTACAAAGAATCATAGCTAAGCAAATATTAAGCACAGCTTTGTCTCTGTTCTGTTTCTCTGCTATAGCTCCAGGATGCTGCCACTCAGCTCTCTCTATGCCATAGAGAAAAGAGCCGTGTGCTTACAGGGGCGGGTCATAAGGAAGGGAGAAGCTGTCATTGGCTGAAAAGCAATGGGGCAGGGCGAGATTGCAGAGTTAGGGATCGTCTGCCAATTTTATACTGCTAATGAAAACTCCAGTTGTGCATTGTGTCACGGCTTGAAATTGAGTTTAGTGATCGTGGAACTTGCAGATAATCCCTAACTTTGCACTTCTCCTCCACGGCGACTGCGGGTCGGTGTACCCCCTGTAGCCCCCTGATGGCGCCCTGAATATATGCCCAATACGTATTCAGAAGGGAACCATTAGCACTGTTTATACAAAGCATGCAAATTGAGATAATTATTGCGAGTGGAAAGCGTTTCATCCACCAATATCACCAGCACAGTTATACCTGCAGCCATTGAAGCGTCGACCACTTCCGGGTTTGACAACAACAGCGAATCACGTGAACACATTGAGTCAGCATTTGCCATCTGCCCATTGGTGTAAACGGATGCAGCGTGCAATTGGTAGACCATGATCTGATTGGCGTGTTTTTTCACCAATGGGAATGGAGAAATCTGGTATGTGCAAAGTGAGTGCCACACCCTGTACACCCTGTGTTACAACTCTGCGGTGTTGTTATGAGGTGTTGCATTCAGTTTATGTTGCTAGCTGCCATGTTTTCTAGGAGAGTTTTCTATACTTGCTGAAGGGTCCAATGTCCTATATGCCCAAATTGTTATTCGCCTATTGACACAGTACCCGATACCAAAAGCAGACAACCCACACATTTTTATGACTATTGTTTGTTTGCTGTTTTTTTTCTCATAGAAGCAATTAACCCACCTGCCAGGCATAATTAGAACAAGGGAGGTAGTACCCACTTTTCTATATATTTAGTCTTTTTTCCCTATTAGCATTGTGATCAGCCATCATTTACCGGGAAGGCCAGGTGGCAACCCTACCTCACAGGCCCAGACAGGCAATCTGTGGAATGCCAGAGGGGCTGCTATAAGGTCCCATAGAAAGTCAGTATTTAGTGGGCTGTTGGGGGCTGTTTGGGCCTCTGTGTACCTGAAATGCCAGGGCCTATTTTCATTCTAAGTCCGGACCTGCTATATATATATATATATATATGGGACCAGACTGTAAATTATTTCCTTATAAACGGCGCGTTCTTTCGTCACAGCTGCTGCCTTCTCCTCTACACTTGCTACCCACCACTATAGCTTTCGGGCTCCACATTTCATCACTTCCCACAACGTGATTTACCGGTTTTATGCGATGAAGGGCTTCTCTTTCCTTCATCGCTTGTCTCACTCTTGTCACTAGTCTCCTGCAGCTGCCTCCCTGGTATCGCTTTCCTCACAGAATTCCTCTCCATTTTCGCTCCCCCTCCCGTCCAGTGTCTGAAGTCTCGCTCCCCCTCCCTTACACTACCATAGTCTCGCTCTGCCTCCCGTCCACTCACTCCCCCGCCTTCCCTGCATGACCCGTCTCTGATGCAGTAAAAGAAAATAATGTTACACAGAGGGGGAGAGATCAGGGGCGTAACTATAGAGGAAGCAGACCCTGCGGTTGCAGGGGGCCCAGGAGTGTAGGGGGCCCAGTGAGACCCTAATTAATTAGCAATTTTAATATATCTTGGTAAAATAGGCCAACTTATAAATATTTTGGGGCCCTAAATTGAATTTGCTATGGGGCCCAGTAACAACTAGTTACGCCACTGGGAGAGATACTTTAGATAGTGGACGGGAGGGAGAGTGAAAATGTAGGGGAATCCTGTGAGGAAAAGAGCGACACCAGGGAGGCAGCTGCAGGAGATGTGTGACATTTAGAAAGCAAGAATAAAATACAGGTACCTAAAAGAGCTGCAGTTAAAGATAAAAAACAACTTGTAGAGACACCAGCAAAATAGACTAAAGTATGGCATTATGTAAAAAGCAAATACAGAGATCTTCAAAAAGTAAAAACTGAACCCAGAAATTGTAGATTATAATGGATAATGTACCCCCCACTTAAAATTTATAAAGATATTAATAGTCACCTCGGAGTTATGTGACCTGGTCACATAACTCCTCTGTAACATAATATCTTTATAAATTATAGTAGGGGGTACATTATCCACTATATATTTCAGACTCCTAGCAATTCTTGTGAGTGGAATTTGCATAGGTGGTGTTAAAACTACTTTGGCGTTAGATTAAAATGTAAATAGTAGGGTTGCCACCTTTCCCTGACGCTTAGTCTGGGAGGGTGGTGGGGCACGTGGTGGCATTGTGGGGACATTATGGGGCAGTGACTGTCTCCACATGCACTGACCGCAAAGGGAATGGTGGCTAGCAGTGGCTAGTTAACATATATATATATATATATATATATATATATATATATATGTGTAGCGCTATAGTAAACTGACTTGTGCTAGGGCAGTTTTAGCTACTTTCCTTGGTGGGCTGAGACCACCGATGAGCTCTCTTTCTCAGGGGTAAAAGCCCTCGCAACGGTGTGGAGGCAAGGGTGTAACTGTAACCTGGTGCGATAGCACAATGATGGGCGCCAGTAGTTCTTTAACAGTTGAACAAAGAACAGTATTTATTGAACAATAGCAGAGAGATCATTTAGCACATTGATCCACAATGGAGTATAGAACATACACAGCAGCATAAAGGAAGCATATACTCACAGCACGTATAGGCTGAATCCCCACAGGCTAGGGAATACACAGCAGAGAGTAAGTTGACAGCATGTGATGGGTATTGCCCGGTTTTCAGGATGTCTTCCAGTGGCAGACTAGGGGAACTCCTGACATCCCTATCTCAACACTTGGTTCCTTACTCTGGGTCAGTAATACCCTGGGATCTTAATCCCTCTAATCTCCTCAGCAGAGCCTTGAGCTGCTCAACTAAATAACCTCTCTATCACTCCTAGAGCGATCTATAAAACAAGTATAGCTGTCTAATTACTAGGGCCAAGGCGCCTAGGGTCAGCACTACCCATTCCCTTCCAGCCTGCTTGGTTGGGCTAAAGCAATGGACCCAGAGCACATGGTTCCTAAACCTTTTATACTTTGGCACAGTGCCATCTGGTGTACACTGTGTGAACTACAGGGGTTACATGTAAAGTGTAAGGGTGTCTAAGATTTTCACATCCCTATATATATATATATATATAGGCACCTGATGGCCTGTGCCTAGAGGGTGAGGCCCTGGTCTAAAGTTTTTTTGATGGGCCCTTGTCTAAGGTTTTCTGATGGGCCCTTAGTGCACAAACGCGGCGCCGCACGCATACGCACTAGCACGGTGTGGCATGCCGGAGCGGCAGCGGGGGCCGGAGGTGGGCCCTTGGGCAGTAGCCCTGGTGGGCCCCAAGCCCCCAGTCCGACCCTGATAGTTAGTCTAGATATGAGTATATATAATTTATGTGAAAGTAGGGAGGGGTGTGTGTATGGATGCTGGGTTTTCATTTGGAGGGGTTGAACTTGATGGACTTTGTCTTTTTTCAACCCGATTTAACTATGTAACTATGGATTAGGATTCGGCCGAATCCTTCTGCCTGGATGAACCAAACCCTAACTTGCATATGTAAATTAGGGGCAGGGAGGGAAATCGCGTGACTTTTTGTCACATAACAAGGAAGTAAATATGTTTTCCCCCTTCCCACCCCTAATTTGCATATGTAAATTAGGATTTGGTTCAGTATTTGGCCAAATCTTTGGCGAAGGATTCAGGGGTTCGGCCGAATCCAAAATAGTGGAATCGGTGCATCCATAACAAAAACATAACTTAAGCTTTTTGAAAAATAAACATAATTTCAAGCAACTTTGCATTAAACATCATTTAAAAAATATGCAGACTTTTCATGATTTTTAATAGTTTCTGACAGTTCCCTAAGCCTAGCCCCCTGCTCTCCTGCTGATCTGTCTGACTACTTTGCTGAGCTGACTGACTACTGTTACTTTGTAGTAACAGCCATCTGTCCTCAGCCTGCATACTCAAATCCCCACAATTCCCTGCACATGTGATTTCAATAAGGAACAGAACATCTCAGTGCAATGCATTGTGGGTTATGTAGTTCCTGCATGCTGTCTGTAAGCTGTGGAGAAGTTGTTACAATTTGTAACATCAGTGTTTAGTCCCTCCTTCCCTGCCAGGATTTCAAATGATGCAGAAAGAGAAGAACTGTTAAACAGCTGGATTTCAGCATAGAAAATTGCATTTATTCATACTTTTTGAAAAAACAGGTAACTGTGATGGGTATATTAGGGGTTTCAATGTTATGTGGGCCTCTCATCAAATATTGGTTTGGAAGCCGGAATTCCCCTTTAAATTCCATGCTCTGCTGTTTCTCATTCCTAAAACAATGTGACGGAAAGCAGCTTTATATCAGACCTGAAGGAGAGCTTCCATGTTACAAGAGTCAGAAGCAGAGAAAAGAAAGGATAATTAAACAGCGCTCACACAATTACAAGTCACTTTAAATCCATTAATAGTTCATTTATATGGATTGGAAAGTTGACTAGAATTTATTTTTCATTTAGCAAAAATCTTTTGTGCAAATAGCCTTGAAAGGACAAGTTCTGTTGTTTATATCGCCATTTTATGTATCCGAATTGCTTAGGGGCAGATTCACTAAATTCGAGTGAAGGATTCGAAGTAAAAAAACTTCGAATTTCGAAGTGTTTTTTGGGCTACTTCGACCATCTAATGGGCTACGACTTCGAATCGAAGGATCGAACTAAAAATCGTTCGACTATTCGACCATTCGATAGTCGAAGTCCTGTCTCTTTAAAAAAAACTTCGACCCCCTAGTTCGGCAGATAAAAGCTACCGAAGTCAATGTTAGCCTATGGGGAAGGTCCCCATAGGCTTGCCTAAGTTTTTTTGATCGAAGGATATTCCTTCGATCGTTGGATTAAAATCCTTCGAATCGTTCGATCGAATGAATAATCCTTCGATCGTTCCATCTAATTTTCTGCGCTAAATCCTTCGACTTCGATATTCGAAGTCGAAGGATTTCAATTCCTAGTCGAATATCGAGGGTTTATTAACCCTCGATATTCGACCCTTAATACATCTGCCCCTTAGTGTTGGACTGGGGTGCTAGGGGCCCACCAGAAAACCTTAACCCACGGTCCATAAAACCTTAGACCGTGGGTCCACTTTCCAAACTATTATTCCTCCTCTCCTCACTCAACCTTTTTAATTTTCTATATCTACTTTCAAAATTCTTCTATTATTTTTTTCCCATAAAGAAATAGGGAATGACCATGAAATAGGCCAAATGGTTAGAAGCAAGAGGCCCACTGACACCTGAGCCCACCGTGAGTTTTACTGGTATCCAGGTGGGCCAGTCCGACACTGGGATGCCAGTGGCCTACCAGAAAACCTTAGACCTTAGGCCCACCGGAAAACCGTGGGACCACTTTTCAAATTATTATTCCTCCTCTCCTCTCTCAAAATTACTTACTTCAACTTACAATATTCTACCATTATTAAGCATTTTTTCCCCATAAGGAAATAGGGAATGACCATGAAATAGGCAAAATGGTTAGAAGCAAGAGGCCCACTGACACCTTGGCCCACCGGGAGTTTTCCTGGTATCCCGGTGGGCTAGTCCGATACTGGAATTGCTGTGGACCCCACCCCCTACTCTGCTCCAGGCTAAACTGCTTTGTAGGCAATTCTTCAATGGAAAAGCACAGGAGACAACTTAAATTGTTTTAGGACAGCCGTCCATGCTTGCCACTGTCTAATTCCCACAGTATGTCTCTATAGCTTTCTATATGACGAGGCTAGGAAAATGCAATGAAGTACAATTTCACAATGTAGAAATGTAGTACAGGTATGTGATCCGTTATATGGAAACCCATTATCCAGAAATTGACGAATTACAGGATGACTGTGTAACCCTTTCGACACCTCTTTGTCGGTGTTACACTCCACATGTGGCACTAAAGCTGGCCATAGACACAAAGATTTGATTGTATGAATCTCCATTTCGCACGATTTTCGGGCAGTGTGTGAAGTGTCCCAACATTTTTCATGAGATGACGATCGGTCGTTCAGTTGATCGGACAGGTTAGAAAATTTCTGTCGGCTACCGATAGTATCTCTACATGTATTGCCGATCTGACGATATCAGTGGGAGACTGTCACCAGCTTTTGTCGCAAATAACTTTCGTATGATTGCTGTCAGGGGCAGAACATCGTCTGGTCTGTTCTTTTCCTTCTTTATTTGATCTGAAGTTAGTGGAAGGTTGGGAGATGGCACCGAACGATCGTCCGTCTGATGTGAAGGTTAATCTGCACGTCTATGGCCACCTTTACCTGATGGCATGGGATAGATATGAGCCACTCTGCAGTGGTATTGGGAGAGAAGGGGTACCTGGTACTTACTAGTGCAGTGCCTCCACATAGTGGAATCCAGGAATGCACCTACAGGTGGCCCCACTAGGAATAAAGTAATGACACACACACAGTATTTGTTAAACTGAATAACTTTTTATCTGACATTAAATGGCCAACTAGTACAAATAGCACTCCTAACCAGGTGAGTAAGGGCCTCACTACCTAACTTGCTTGTGCTGATGAAGACCTTTTTAGGTCAAAACGCCATGTGGTGTAACTAGCATGTAAAAAATTTTCCTTTTTTTGATTTAATAGAGTATGCGATCCTTATTTTTTGTTTCATTACAGTTTTGTTAATGAAGGCGAAATTACCCTTTCAGCTGTGAGTTTAACATTATGGTATATGCAGTTGTCTTTCCTGAAATTTCTTAAAGGGCATATAAAGGCAAAAAAATAAAATCCCATTTTTACTTTCTTTAATGAAAAAGAAACCTATCTCCAATATAATTTAATTAATTAATAAAAAATGTGTACAGTTTTTATAAGAAACCTGACTGTATGTAGTGAAATTCTCCCTTCATTTACTGCTGTGGATAGAAATTGGCAGACGGACCCTAACTGCTATGCAGGGAAACAATCATACTTATGAACAGCAGGGGGAGCCCCCACCTTACTTCCCAGCCATGCAAAACTCAAGCAGCTTTGTTTATGACGATCCCTAAGCAGCCCAGACCACACTAAGCATGTGCACAGTCTTGGTCTTGCAAAGATGTTTAACAAAGTTACAAGATGGTGACCCCCTGTAGCCAACTTTGAAAGCATAAATCATTTGTTTGATTAGGCTTGTGGTGCAGTAAGTTCATGTTTATATTTAGTATACAAAATACAGCATTTTTAGCCTTATTCTATTTTAGATTTTACATGCCCTTTAAGGTGAACAACCCATTTAATGATGGGAGCAGGATGCAGAATGTATTTCTGCACTTGAAGCAGGTTACTCAAGACCGATGCACTTTTCTACTATACCTACTATACTTACCCTTTGACTTATAGTTCTGGACACCCTGTTTGCATCCCTTGATACAGATTTTTGATCAAATTGTGCCACCTTATATAATCACACACACATTTATAGCAATTACAATATTCTAACTCCTCTAGGTCCCCATTACATCCAAACAGACTCTAGATGGCGACAGAGAATTATCCATCACACAAAGAATAAAACACGAAATAATCATAACACAATTTTTTCAAATTTTCAAATCCCTGCCCAGAATATGTGAAGCTTTTGGCAGTGAAGTTCAAATTATATTTTCATGGCAATGCCTATAAAATATCTTCTTTTGAATCTTTTGCGCCTCTGGTATCTTTACAATTTATTTATACAATGGTCCTATTCTGCCAGTCGTAACAATCACTTTGGATTACAATAATAACATTTTCCACTAGGCCTTGGCTCTGTTTCATGTCCGTGACATACTCTTTTACAAGCACCATAAATTAAATGGCAGCTATATAGATATACCTCTATATATAAACACAATCGAGTGAGCTTCTTACAAATGAGTGGAGAAGTCTGCTCTAAGTATGGATAGCATTTATAAGATAGAATTTACTTGGCTCCACAGCAATATTATTTTAGGGCTGCCCCTAACATTGAGGATGAGACATTTTTCGTACTTATTTACTAATACTGTATTTGAGTTAATATCCCTCTGGGACTCTATCCCCCTTGAGACCCTCAGCTGGCATAAGGTCTGCTTTACTTATATTTACACCACTGCCTACAGTCCTACAATCAATCAGTGCATATATGTACTGACTACCCCATATTCATTGGTGTCATCTCATATTAAAGGAAAAGTAACATCAAAAAATGAAAATGTTTTAAAGTAATAAAAATATAAAGCAGTGTTGACCTGCACTGGTAAAACTGTTGTGTTTGCTTTAAAAACACTACTATTGTTTATATAAATAAGCTGCAGTGTAGCAAAGGAGAAAAGGCTCAGGTTACACAGCAGATAAACTTTGTAGAACATAATGGTGTTATCTGTTATCCACTATTTAACCTGTGCCGTATAGACTTTTTCAATTTTCACCATTGCTTCACAGCAGCTTGTTTATATGAACTATAGTAGTGTTTCTAAAGTAAACACATCAATTTTACTAGCGCAGGGCAAAAGTACATTATATTTACATTACTTTTTCATACTTTTAATACATTTTCGGAGTTACTTTTCCTTTGACGCCATGTGGGGCCTTGTGAACACTTCCCCTTTTTGTTGGATTGCTGTCAAGTTACTGAGGGCCGGAACAAGCTGACAAGGTGCCCTAGGCGCTCGGTCGGCTACCCCTGCCCCTCCCCCTTGTAACCACGCGTGTGCACGCTCGCAACAGTGCGCAGGCGTTAGTGCGCATGCGCCATAGGGGAGATTAAGGGAAGGGAAGGGCAGGGCAGGGTCGTGACGAGGGGAGTGACGAGGAGAATGACGCAGGGAGGGAAGGAGTGATGAGAGGGTGGAGGGGAGGGGACAGGGGAGTGACGCAGGGAGGGAAGGAGCGGAGCAGGGGAGCGAACGGCCCAGACTAGGGGTAGGTAGAGAACTTTTGAACAGGCACCTGCCCAGCACCCCCACAGCTTTGTGCCCTAAGCAGGTGCCTCTTCTGCCTACCCCTAGTTCTGGGCATGGCCAACTTTTCATCATTGTGTTGTAAGCAGTGATTGTAGAATCAATATATCCAATCTGCACCAACCCGTACCTCGATCTTGCCAAGCTAAACCCAGCTCCAAGGTTACCTTCTTGCCCAACGTCATTAGGCGCAGCACACTTGTGTCTGAAGAATCAGAAGCAGACACCACACAACGGAACTGATGCCAGGCAGATTACTGCTTAATTGCGACACGATTGTGGTAGGCACAGTGCAATTGTTTCAAATATATTGCCCTCTTGCAACCACAATCATGCTGGAATCCTGGGGGGAAAGGCACCTGGAAGGTAGGAAAGAAGGCAAAACAGTCTCTTTTGCATAAAATTGCTCAGACCAACCTTACAACCCTTGGGCATGCTGACCCTCTGACCCACCCCCAAATGTAATGTCACACTACCTGCCCATTTTCAACTGACTGCAGGATGGTACTAATAATTTAAGAAGAAGGTAATATTACAGCAATGTACATTCTGTTTGTGTTGGTGTTACATTCCATGCATAGGCTAGCTTAGGCATTACAGAACCTTTCTTGCATCATAAACTTCTCTCAGGCCCACACTTAAAGGGGAAATAAAGTCTAAAATAGAATAAGGCTAGAAATGCTGTATTTTGTATACTAAACATAAACATGAACTTAATGCACCACAAGCCTAAGTAAACAAATGATTTATGCTTTCAAAGTTGGCCACAGGGGATCACCATCTTGTAACTTTCTTAAACATCTTTGCAAGACCAAGACTGTGCACATGCTCAGTGTGGTCTGGGCTGCTTAGGGATCGTCATAAATGATCAAAACAGCGCAAGTCAAATAATATCTGCCAGAAGCCGATACAGCAAGACTGATTAATAATCAGAATATACAAACTGCATTGGGTCCTGTGTTGTCATGTAATCTAATGTGGATTTTATAGTTTTTGTATTGTTTAATACAAACTTTCTCCAAATCTTCAGAACCAGTGGCCGCAGCAAAATAATCCTCCAAATAGAATACCAGTTTATCTGTTAAAATTTGGCCCCATGATTTTGTCCCTGCAGCTGGAGTTGGAATCAGTAAAGCTGCTTGTGTTCAGCATGGCTGGGAAGTAAGGTGGGGGCTCCCCCTGCTGTTCATAAGTATGATTGTTTCCCTGCTCAGCAGTTAGGGTATTATTGGAGACAGGTTTCTTTTTCATTAAAGAAAGTAAAAATGGGATTTTATTTTTTTTGCATTTACATGCCCTTTAATAGAGAAAGCCTTTAAACTATCCATCCGGACTAATAACGGCATCAAGCCACACATTTATAAACAGTTTACGTTTTCCTGAGGTTGCAGATGGAAAAAAGTAATGGGTATGTTTTTAAAAAGGGCCCTGGCATCAGACTATTTTAATTCTAATAATTTAAAATATTCCAAAGTTTTGTATACAGGGACGGTACTTTAGAAATAAACTTTGTAATTTAATTCACTGGGGTATTGATATGTTTCTCAGTTATGCATCTGTCCACCATTAATGCTGATCCAAGAAGACACTGGCACACAAAGGCTAGTAACAGCAGGGTTATACCCTTGCGTATTTATTCTGCAAACGTGCAACGTTTCGGGGTCACACCCCTTTGTCAAGCATAGAAAAAATGTGCAAGTGTAAGCAATATAACACCCCTCACATCATTTGATTGGTCAATCCCCTCATTTACATACATCATTAGTAACACAAAAGTTAACCCTTGAAATTCCACGTGTAAAATCACAGTTAAGGTAATAAAAGGACCATAATATAAATAGTAATACCAATAGTGCAGAAATTCATCATAAAATTTTTTAAAAAGTTCCATAGAAAAATTGGTAGAAAAATGCTGGTTTGTATTCACAAAACAGTTACCTATAAAAAGGCAAAAATCCAAAAATTGAAGCATAGGAAATTCCCTGCATAATGTATAAAGTCCAGCACTGTTCCAGTCCTGTTAGTCCAGAGATTTGCAAAACAAGAAATAGTATAAGCAACAATATATCAGAATCAGAGACAACCTGTTAAGCGCAACAATATATCCAAACATTTATCATATCGATCAATTGAAGCATCATGCAACAGTGTAACAGAACCAGGATTACATACGAGAGGGTTGAATCTTACCCTACAGATGAAACTAGTTTCTGTCCCTGCAGGGGAATCATGCTGCATAATTATCTGAAAGAAGGTGGAAAAAGCTTTAGTTAAAAAGTCAGAGGTAACATGTCATATTGAAATCCTCGTTTAACCCTTTAGGGTGCCTGGACTGTAGTAGCCAGATCCAGTAGCATTCACGCTGCAATAAAAGCTTTTTAATATCAAATCCTTGTTTATGTGTTACTTTTTCTAATATTTGCCAACGTAGTTGGGATATTCTGTGGCCATTAGTAAAAAAATGTTTAGCAAGCAGTGTTTCTTTTTTTGATTTCCCTTTTTCCGCCGGCTTCACTATACCAACTTGTTCAGTGGGCAAAGGCTTATAATTACGAATTGTGGATTTGTGCTCATTAAGCCTCACCTTCATCGCTCTGCTGGTTTGGCCAACGTACACAAATCCACAGGGGCACTTTAAGCAATAGACAATTTCCTTGGTATCACACGTGAAAAACCCTTTGATGTCATACTTATTACCCAATTGGGGATGTACCACATGCTTCCCTGGGATGATACCGTTACAGTGCCCACAATTTCTACAGGGGTATGTACCTCTGTTCTGTGTGGATAATGTAAGAAGGGGTTTATTGACAGGGGTCACTTTTGGTTTTATAAGTTCCTGTATACTTCTCCCTCTTCTGTAAGAAAAGACCGGAGGCTGTTTAAACAGGTGCCCAATTTTTGGATCGGATTGCAATATACCCCAATGCTTAAGAATAGTTTTTCTAATGGCCTTGTTATTGGTATCAAAAGTTGATATAAAAGGAATGCGCTGGCCCTTAAGTATATTTCGTGGTTTATTCTTAAGGGTATCTTCCCTTGGGACAGACCTGATCTCATTCTGGATTGCATTTAATTCGCTCACGTTATAACCCTTGTCCACAAACTTATTGACCATTTTAATTGCTTCCTGCTCATATAAAGCATCTGTAGATGTTATACGTTTAACACGTAATAGTTGGCTCTTGGGGAGACCCTTCAAGAGACCCTGTGGATGAAAGCTAGAAGCTTTTAGTAGGTTGTTACGGTCAGTGGGTTTCCTGTATATAGAGGTCACAAATGAGGTCCCCACTACCTGTACATTAACATCCAAAAAGTGTAACTCACTAATATTGGTTTCTAACGTAAATTTGATGGTGGGATGGGCCTCATTTAAGTAAATTGCAAAAGCCTGTAAACTCTCCACTGAACCTGTCCAGATAAAGAAAGTATCGTCCACATACCGCATGTAGGACTGTATAAATGGGCGATAGGTAGTATTGGAGAAAATATATTTCTGCTCAAAGTTGTCCATGAAGATATTTGCATATGCAGGGGCCATGTTGGCCCCCATTGCACAGCCCTGCAGTTGAAGGAAAAACTCGCCAGCAAAAGAGAAGTAGTTTTTAGTAAGCACTAAATCAAGGAGTTCACACAGAAAGTTTACTTTGAAGGCTGGGAGTTTGCTTGCGCTCAGATAAGTTCTCATGCATTCAATACCCTCATAATGAGGAATAGAGGTGAACAAATCCTTCACATCTAGTGAGCACAAACAAAAGTCTCCAGACGGCAAAGTGATTGTGCCAAGCCTATTGATAAAATCGGTGGTATCTAAAAGACAGGGTTTAAGCATAGGTACAATTCCTTGTAAGTACATGTCAATGTAAATGGCAAGAGGCTGCCACAATGATCCCACATTAGACACTATGGGTCTACCAGGAGGGTTTTCAAGACATTTGTGTATCTTAGGAAGGAAGTATACGTACGGTGTTTTAGGGAATTGCTGGTAAAGTAGTTGGTAAACTTCCTCCGTTATCACTCCTTCCATAACACATGCATTGAGGTATATGTTCAACTCATTTTTAAATTTGCAAGTGGGGTCTGTCTCCAATTTTTTATAATGGCTGGTATTGAACAATTGGCGGAATGCTTCGTTAGTATAATCAGTTTTATTCAATACAACGATTCCACCCCCTTTGTCTGCCTTAGTAATGATTACATTTTCTTTTTGTTGCAATGAATCAAGTGCCCTCTTTTCTGCCTGGGTAATATTCTGTAGGCCAGCCTTTTTTGATGAATTAACTTTATGTAGTATTTTATTAATATCAAAGGCAACCATAGTTTCAAAAATTTCAATGGCCGGAAAATTACCCGGAGGCACAAAAGTACTTTTAGTACCCAACTTGGTCTTTAATTGTCTGGTAAAATCATCCTTTTTAACGGTATCTTCCTTATCAAAAAAATGAGCTTTAAGTTTAAGTGATCTGACAAATTTAAATAAATCAATAGTAAATGAAAAAGGTGCAGCAGTGTGAATAGGAACAAAGCCCAAACCCTTGTCAAGTACAGCAAGTTCATCTGTAGATAAGTCGCAAGCAGATAAATTAAATACAGTATTTACCTGCGATGGTATCGCGTGCCCCTGCGCTTGTTCGTCGGGTAGTGCCACTGATCTCTTCTGCCCCCTTCGTATCTTCCGCTTTTTTTGTCCAGACCTGACCCTAAAAAAGGCGAGGATCCAAAAGAATTCTGCGAGGAAGAGGGGGAAGCTTGTTCCAATTCTGTTGAGTGTGCGGAAGATTTGTCCGACCGTGCTGCAGATGATCCCGGTTGCCTGCGATACTTGCGCCTTGCATCCTTCCACGAATATACTTCTCCTCGCTCGTAGTCCTGCGTGTCCCGTTTGAATTTCCTCAGCTTGACATGAAGGATTTCCTGCTGTAGCGAATTGAGTTTCTGTTCCAATTCCTGCAGTGCGGTCTTGTCGGACACCTCTGGTATGGCGGAGTACTCGCCCTCTAGTGCGTGGATCTGTTGCTTCAATTCCTTGGATCCGCAGTGCAGCTGCTGAATGGTAAGAGCGATCAGATCTAGACTGCACCTGTTGAGTATCCCGCGCCATTTCGTATTGAAATCCTCGTCGTCCCTGAACAGCGCCGGCTTCAATGTGACCCGCAGTCCACGTGGGATTCTCTGGGCCCTCGCGTACTCGGCCAAAGAGGAGGCGTGCAGGGACCATGCTACTTCACGGCGTTTCAGTTGTTCAAGCTTACGGTAAATCTCAGTCTCTGATGAAGTGGTGGGTGTGGGCAGACTATGCGCAGCCTGCAAAATCCTTTTTCGTTCGGTTTCGGTAAAACCAAAAGTTTCAGCTTTCCGGTTGGTGGTAGCAGCAATGTCTGCAAAAGACATAATTATGGAGGCACAAGTAGATGGGGTGCAGGGCAAGGCTTACCGAAAACAGCAGGTAAATGTAGGATAGCCTGCTCGCACAACCCTGGCCTTCAGCAATTCGACGCCTGGTGCACGGTGTCGGAGGGATCGGCACCCCCCTCAGCAATTGATCCAAGAAGACACTGGCACACAAAGGCTAGTAACAGCAGGGTTATACCCTTGCGTATTTATTCTGCAAACGTGCAACGTTTCGGGGTCAGACCCCTTTGTCAAGCATAGAAAAAATGTGCAAGTGTAAGCAATATAACACCCCTCACATCATTTGATTGGTCAATCCCCTCATTTACATACATCATTAGTAACACAAAAGTTAACCCTTGAAATTCCACGTGTAAAATCACAGTTAAGGTAATAAAAGGACCATAATATAAATAGTAATACCAATAGTGCAGAAATTCATCATAAAATTTTTTAAAAAGTTCCATAGAAAAATTGGTAGAAAAATGCTGGTTTGTATTCACAAAACAGTTACCTATAAAAAGGCAAAAATCCAAAAATTGAAGCATAGGAAATTCCCTGCATAATGTATAAAGTCCAGCACTGTTCCAGTCCTGTTAGTCCAGAGATTTGCAAAACAAGAAATAGTATAAGCAACAATATATCAGAATCAGAGACAACCTGTTAAGCGCAACAATATATCCAAACATTTATCATATCGATCAATTGAAGCATCATGCAACAGTGTAACAGAACCAGGATTACATACGAGAGGGTTGAATCTTACCCTACAGATGAAACTAGCTTCTGCAGGGACAGAAACTAGTTTCATCTGTAGGGTAAGATTCAACCCTCTCGTATGTAATCCTGGTTCTGTTACACTGTTGCATGATGCTTCAATTGATCGATATGATAAATGTTTGGATATATTGTTGCGCTTAACAGGTTGTCTCTGATTCTGATATATTGTTGCTTATACTATTTCTTGTTTTGCAAATCTCTGGACTAACAGGACTGGAACAGTGCTGGACTTTATACATTATGCAGGGAATTTCCTATGCTTCAATTTTTGGATTTTTGCCTTTTTATAGGTAACTGTTTTGTGAATACAAACCAGCATTTTTCTACCAATTTTTCTATGGAACTTTTTAAAAAATTTTATGATGAATTTCTGCACTATTGGTATTACTATTTATATTATGGTCCTTTTATTACCTTAACTGTGATTTTACACGTGGAATTTCAAGGGTTAACTTTTGTGTTACTAATGATGTATGTAAATGAGGGGATTGACCAATCAAATGATGTGAGGGGTGTTATATTGCTTACACTTGCACATTTTTTCTATGCTTGACAAAGGGGTCTGACCCCGAAACGTTGCACGTTTGCAGAATAAATACGCAAGGGTATAACCCTGCTGTTACTAGCCTTTGTGTGCCAGTGTCTTCTTGGATCAATTGCTGAGGGGGGTGCCGATCCCTCCGACACCGTGCACCAGGCGTCGAATTGCTGAAGGCCAGGGTTGTGCGAGCAGGCTATCCTACATTTACCTGCTGTTTTCGGTAAGCCTTGCCCTGCACCCCATCTACTTGTGCCTCCGTAATTATGTCTTTTGCAGACATTGCTGCTACCACCAACCGGAAAGCTGAAACTTTTGGTTTTACCGAAACCGAACGAAAAAGGATTTTGCAGGCTGCGCATAGTCTGCCCACACCCACCACTTCATCAGAGACTGAGATTTACCGTAAGCTTGAACAACTGAAACGCCGTGAAGTAGCATGGTCCCTGCACGCCTCCTCTTTGGCCGAGTACGCGAGGGCCCAGAGAATCCCACGTGGACTGCGGGTCACATTGAAGCCGGCGCTGTTCAGGGACGACGAGGATTTCAATACGAAATGGCGCGGGATACTCAACAGGTGCAGTCTAGATCTGATCGCTCTTACCATTCAGCAGCTGCACTGCGGATCCAAGGAATTGAAGCAACAGATCCACGCACTAGAGGGCGAGTACTCCGCCATACCAGAGGTGTCCGACAAGACCGCACTGCAGGAATTGGAACAGAAACTCAATTCGCTACAGCAGGAAATCCTTCATGTCAAGCTGAGGAAATTCAAACGGGACACGCAGGACTACGAGCGAGGAGAAGTATATTCGTGGAAGGATGCAAGGCGCAAGTATCGCAGGCAACCGGGATCATCTGCAGCACGGTCGGACAAATCTTCCGCACACTCAACAGAATTGGAACAAGCTTCCCCCTCTTCCTCGCAGAATTCTTTTGGATCCTCGCCTTTTTTAGGGTCAGGTCTGGACAAAAAAAGCGGAAGATACGAAGGGGGCAGAAGAGATCAGTGGCACTACCCGACGAACAAGCGCAGGGGCACGCGATACCATCGCAGGTAAATACTGTATTTAATTTATCTGCTTGCGACTTATCTACAGATGAACTTGCTGTACTTGACAAGGGTTTGGGCTTTGTTCCTATTCACACTGCTGCACCTTTTTCATTTACTATTGATTTATTTAAATTTGTCAGATCACTTAAACTTAAAGCTCATTTTTTTGATAAGGAAGATACCGTTAAAAAGGATGATTTTACCAGACAATTAAAGACCAAGTTGGGTACTAAAAGTACTTTTGTGCCTCCGGGTAATTTTCCGGCCATTGAAATTTTTGAAACTATGGTTGCCTTTGATATTAATAAAATACTACATAAAGTTAATTCATCAAAAAAGGCTGGCCTACAGAATATTACCCAGGCAGAAAAGAGGGCACTTGATTCATTGCAACAAAAAGAAAATGTAATCATTACTAAGGCAGACAAAGGGGGTGGAATCGTTGTATTGAATAAAACTGATTATACTAACGAAGCATTCCGCCAATTGTTCAATACCAGCCATTATAAAAAATTGGAGACAGACCCCACTTGCAAATTTAAAAATGAGTTGAACATATACCTCAATGCATGTGTTATGGAAGGAGTGATAACGGAGGAAGTTTACCAACTACTTTACCAGCAATTCCCTAAAACACCGTACGTATACTTCCTTCCTAAGATACACAAATGTCTTGAAAACCCTCCTGGTAGACCCATAGTGTCTAATGTGGGATCATTGTGGCAGCCTCTTGCCATTTACATTGACATGTACTTACAAGGAATTGTACCTATGCTTAAACCCTGTCTTTTAGATACCACCGATTTTATCAATAGGCTTGGCACAATCACTTTGCCGTCTGGAGACTTTTGTTTGTGCTCACTAGATGTGAAGGATTTGTTCACCTCTATTCCTCATTATGAGGGTATTGAATGCATGAGAACTTATCTGAGCGCAAGCAAACTCCCAGCCTTCAAAGTAAACTTTCTGTGTGAACTCCTTGATTTAGTGCTTACTAAAAACTACTTCTCTTTTGCTGGCGAGTTTTTCCTTCAACTGCAGGGCTGTGCAATGGGGGCCAACATGGCCCCTGCATATGCAAATATCTTCATGGACAACTTTGAGCAGAAATATATTTTCTCCAATACTACCTATCGCCCATTTATACAGTCCTACATGCGGTATGTGGACGATACTTTCTTTATCTGGACAGGTTCAGTGGAGAGTTTACAGGCTTTTGCAATTTACTTAAATGAGGCCCATCCCACCATCAAATTTACGTTAGAAACCAATATTAGTGAGTTACACTTTTTGGATGTTAATGTACAGGTAGTGGGGACCTCATTTGTGACCTCTATATACAGGAAACCCACTGACCGTAACAACCTACTAAAAGCTTCTAGCTTTCATCCACAGGGTCTCTTGAAGGGTCTCCCCAAGAGCCAACTATTACGTGTTAAACGTATAACATCTACAGATGCTTTATATGAGCAGGAAGCAATTAAAATGGTCAATAAGTTTGTGGACAAGGGTTATAACGTGAGCGAATTAAATGCAATCCAGAATGAGATCAGGTCTGTCCCAAGGGAAGATACCCTTAAGAATAAACCACGAAATATACTTAAGGGCCAGCGCATTCCTTTTATATCAACTTTTGATACCAATAACAAGGCCATTAGAAAAACTATTCTTAAGCATTGGGGTATATTGCAATCCGATCCAAAAATTGGGCACCTGTTTAAACAGCCTCCGGTCTTTTCTTACAGAAGAGGGAGAAGTATACAGGAACTTATAAAACCAAAAGTGACCCCTGTCAATAAACCCCTTCTTACATTATCCACACAGAACAGAGGTACATACCCCTGTAGAAATTGTGGGCACTGTAACGGTATCATCCCAGGGAAGCATGTGGTACATCCCCAATTGGGTAATAAGTATGACATCAAAGGGTTTTTCACGTGTGATACCAAGGAAATTGTCTATTGCTTAAAGTGCCCCTGTGGATTTGTGTACGTTGGCCAAACCAGCAGAGCGATGAAGGTGAGGCTTAATGAGCACAAATCCACAATTCGTAATTATAAGCCTTTGCCCACTGAACAAGTTGGTATAGTGAAGCCGGCGGAAAAAGGGAAATCAAAAAAAGAAACACTGCTTGCTAAACATTTTTTTACTAATGGCCACAGAATATCCCAACTACGTTGGCAAATATTAGAAAAAGTAACACATAAACAAGGATTTGATATTAAAAAGCTTTTATTGCAGCGTGAATGCTACTGGATCTGGCTACTACAGTCCAGGCACCCTAAAGGGTTAAACGAGGATTTCAATATGACATGTTACCTCTGACTTTTTAACTAAAGCTTTTTCCACCTTCTTTCAGATAATTATGCAGCATGATTCCCCTGCAGGGACAGAAACTAGTTTCATCTGTAGGGTAAGATTCAACCCTCTCGTATGTAATCCTGGTTCTGTTACACTGTTGCATGATGCTTCAATTGATCGATATGATAAATGTTTGGATATATTGTTGCGCTTAACAGGTTGTCTCTGATTCTGATATATTGTTGCTTATACTATTTCTTGTTTTGCAAATCTCTGGACTAACAGGACTGGAACAGTGCTGGACTTTATACATTATGCAGGGAATTTCCTATGCTTCAATTTTTGGATTTTTGCCTTTTTATAGGTAACTGTTTTGTGAATACAAACCAGCATTTTTCTACCAATTTTTCTATGGAACTTTTTAAAAAATTTTATGATGAATTTCTGCACTATTGGTATTACTATTTATATTATGGTCCTTTTATTACCTTAACTGTGATTTTACACGTGGAATTTCAAGGGTTAACTTTTGTGTTACTAATGATGTATGTAAATGAGGGGATTGACCAATCAAATGATGTGAGGGGTGTTATATTGCTTACACTTGCACATTTTTTCTATGCTTGACAAAGGGGTCTGACCCCGAAACGTTGCACGTTTGCAGAATAAATACGCAAGGGTATAACCCTGCTGTTACTAGCCTTTGTGTGCCAGTGTCTTCTTGGATCAATTGCTGAGGGGGGTGCCGATCCCTCCGACACCGTGCACCAGGCGTCGAATTGCTGAAGGCCAGGGTTGTGCGAGCAGGCTATCCTACATTCACCATTAATGCTGGCCAATCAGCACATAGACATCATGATTTATTACTGTATACTTAGATTGCAAGCACTGCAGGACACGTTATCCCTTAACACTTTATTAAAGTCTGAATGCCAAAACCTCAAAAAAATCTATCTACTATAAAATCGGAATTTTTTGTGAAAAAAAAACCCTAACATTATACTAGATTTATTATACCCCGAGGATGTAAAAAAAATCTGAATCCAAAAATCCAGCATCTCAGACGTACCAAGGTTGTATATAAGTCAATGGGAGCGGTCCCTATTAGGGATGACTGAATTTGACCCATTTCGTTTCCCAAAAAAATCGCTGCCGGCGAAATGTCGCCGACGCCCATTAAAGTCTATGGGTGTCAAAAAAATGTTGTCACGTGGCAAAATTTTTTTGATGCGCATCTTTTTTTTTTGACGCACAACGCCATACAAGTCTATGGGCGTCATTTTTGCGGCGAAACAAGGATAAAAAATTCGCCCATCCCTAGTCCCTATCCTATTTGGAATTTTCTGTGGTCTGAGTTGGAATTAGCCCAAAAATCCAACTATATCTGACTTTTTCAGCAAAAATCCATAAAATTTGAGCTTTTCTGGAAAAAAGCTTAAAAAATCGGATAATTCGGGAAAAAACTTGTATGATTCAAGTTTTTTGCTCGAATTAATCGAGTTTGTCCAAGATCCGGTCCAATCGTGGATTCTAGTTTGGTCGGACTTTTGTTTTTATATAAATTCAAATTTTGATAAACAAGGCCCTTAAATTTGAATGTAACTGTGCATTTGCACTTTTGTTACACGTTGTATTTCACCAGTTTGTTCTACTAATATATTATTTTTAGTGGTACAGCCCTATGTATGTAGTATGCTATAGACATATACACGCATACATTATTATAATCTTTATTATTATTTGCTCCTTTTAACTGGGCTTTTCAATCCTATTTTTTTCTTCTCATGTAAAGAAGAAAATGAGATTTAAGAAAGAGTACTATTTAATCCAAGAAATCTGATAAATCCTTCTTTAAGAATCAAAAAGTCTCCCAGGCTTGGCAGAAGAAGTGATAGTTCTGGAGTATGAGAGCAGTTAAGCCTTTCATTATATAATATATAAAAAATACTGGCTGTGACCAAACGTGCACATCACATTGGGGGAAGCTGCCCTTTTCAGCTTTCCACCTCCTAAAAGCGAAATGGGAAAGCAGAAAGGGCCTACCGATTTATATTAAAACCAAATACAAGGGGTGATCTCAGTTCTGTAGATCTTAAAAGGATAAGTAAACCTTTAAAATAAGTGAATGTAAAATCGATGAGAGTGCTGTGTACATTTCCAAGATATTAAGGGATACTTGTACTGTTAATATGAATGGATTTTGTTACAACAGCACCACCTATTGGTCAGTTTCTGACCAGTCTGACCACCAAGTAGTCTTTTTCTATCTATCTATCTATCTATCTATCTATCTATCTATCTATCTATCTATCTATCTATCTATCTATCTATCTATTTGTCTATCTTTCTTTCTTTCTTTTTCTTTCTTTCAGTGCTGCTGTAACAAATTCTTTTATAGTCACAGTACATTAAAAAAATAATGACTGTAAATTACAAACATGCTTAAAATAGCACTCGTCAGTTTTATATTCACTTATTTTAAAGGTTTACGTATCCTTTAACAATATTGGTAATAAGTACACAGTGTATCCATAACTCCCAATATTTTGGAAAAAGAAAGAGGGACAAAAAGTTTTGGTAAATTTTTTGACCACGCCCATTTTTTTTGCCACCCCCTAATTACCATGTTTTACAAAATTTGTCAGGTTATGAAAGTTTGAACATAATTCTGTGTTTTTTTTAGTTATTACAGTTTTGCTAATGATGGTGGATTCCCCTTAAGTTGCAAGTCACAGTTTCCCCAAGAGACCTGTTTATCTTAAATTGTTACAATTGTTTCTTTGCTTATCTTGAATTGTTACAAAAGTATCTAAGTGCATCTGCCACGTATTCTGGGCTCTCTGCCAAAAGCCAATTACGTTTTAGAAACGTATCTTTTTCTGGCTGTTCAGTGCAGGAGATCAAAGAGAAACTCAGGACATTTCAGTAACAATCCGGGCTGAGCTGTCACAAATGGGAATTTTTTTAGTATTTTGAGTATTTTGGAGCTGATAGAATTTTGGAAATCGTTTACTGTTAGGGTGTTTGAGCCCTTTGCTGTTTCCCACTACTGAAAAGTTACAGTATATCAGTAATCTGGAAAAGAAACTTAATGGCATTGCACTGTTGAAGACAAATGAAGTTGAGCCTATGGGGCAAATTCACTAAGATGCGAAGTTGCGACAGGGGCAACTTCGCCGCACTTCGCCAGGCGTATTTTCACCAGCGCTCCGCAAATTCACTAAAATCCGAAGTTGCGTACAGGGGTAGCGTTAGTTTGCGAAGTTGCGCTAGCGTTAATTCGCCAAGCAAAGCGAAGTTTCGCTAGCGATGGTTAATTTGCATACGGCGCGAAATTCAAATTTCAATGGAGGAACACGTATCTGCACTACAAATGCCTAGAAAACCTTCAAATCAGCAAATATAAATGTTATTTTGCCCTACACATGTGCCCACTGTCTAGGTAAGTTGCCATGAGTCAGGAAATGTAGGGGGGAAGGAGGGGAGCCCCAAAAAAAATTTCGATCTTTTTCAGCCTATCACCCATCATGTAGAAAACACGCCAGCGTTTTTTGGGACTTAGAAAAAAATTTGACTTTTTTGGAAACAATCTACTCTATTGCGCTTCGCCAGGTCTGAGGTGGTGAAGGAAGTCTAGAGTAAAAGGTAGCGTTCAGTACACTGCGCAAGTTAGTGAATTTGCGTAGTTACAGCGCTAGCGAAAATTCGCCTGGCATAAGTGTGCGAAGTAACACTAGCGAATTGACACTAGCGTTCGGCGATTCGGCGCTTAGTGAATTTGCGCCATATGAGTAAGCGCATGAGTAAGTCTAGGGGGTATATTTATCAAAGAGTGAAGTTAATAGTGAAGTTCCGCCACTAGAGTGAAATTCCACCACTCTCTATTCATTTCTATGGGATTTTTATAGGCGTATTTATCAAAGGGTGAACTTTCACTTTCACCCATTGATAAATACGCCTTTCAAAATCCCATAGAAATGAATAGAGAGTGGTGGAATTTCACTCTAGTGGCGGAACTTCACTCTTTGATAAATTTACCCCTATGAGTGCCCACTCGGCACAAAACGTGTTAGCCTATGTATGTCCTAATAAATATTTTTTAAACTTTATAAATATTATTGCTACTGACTTCACTGTCTGTTGGTCTCTATATCTTAGTGATTTTTCCTAGAAAGATAAAATTGCCTAGAGACTTTGAACATGTATAGGAGGGTCTGAATAAGAACATTAGTAATAAAAATAACAATAATAATACAGTTGTAGCCTCACGGAGCAATCGTTTTTGCCTGCTGGGCTCCGGAATTCCGATTTGAAAGCTGGAAAGAGGTAGAAGAGGAAAGCAAATCATTAAAACAAATAATAAAGACCAATCGCAAAGTCACTAGGAATAGGACATTCTATAACATACTAAAATTTAACTTAAAGGCAAACCACCCCTTTAAGCACCAACATGTTGTTTTCTTCTCCCAATCTCCTGTGCTGAAAGCGGCCGCAGCCTTGGGTTACAAATACATTAACCCTAATTTACACCACTATTTATATATCATCCTCAGATCCAGTTACCAAACCATTACCTAGTCGCTCCAGTATCTATGTACACAAATAGAACTTGCTAGCTTACATTCACATTAAAGAAGGGGATCCACCCAAAAACTGCTTTGTTGCATAATAAAAGAAAATTCTTAGCGGCTTTCCAATACACAGTCATTAAGTTGCACATCTATTTGCAAATAAATGGTCTTTTTTGTTGATGTCTTTCTGTTCTCTAGTTCTGACTCTTGAAACAATGTCAGCAAATGAGCCATTGGGTGTAACAGTGACACAGAGAAAGTGCTGTATGTCCCCAAATGGGTTGCTATGGGTTACTAAGGGCCCTTTTTATACATTGCCTTTTATACATTACATTACCTAGCATCAAGTAATCATTAGAATTCAATAAGTATAAAATAACCAGCCACCCACGTGGTAATGAGTATCAGGTAATAGACATTGCCATGTATATTATTACCAACAATCCACTGACTTAGTACAAAATGAGAAATAGAAGTCCCAGTTGTGACGCGGTAAATATTGGTAATTAGTAAGGGGCAGATTTATCAAGGGTCGAATTTCGAAGTACAAAAAACGTTGAAATTCGACCATCGAATTGAAAAACTTTCGAATATCGAATTCGACGTTTTTTTCACCGAATTTGGCAACCGTACGATTGAATAAAAAACGAACGATTTTAGCATACGATCTAAGGATTTTTATTCGATGTGTAAAGGCTTTAAAAAAGTTTGTAGACGGTTAACATAACAATTCGGCAGGTTTAATTTGGCAAAGGGTTGAAGTTGAAGTTTTTTTAAAGAGACAGTACTTCGATTATCGAATGGTCGAATATTCGAACGATTTTTACTTCGAATCGAAGTGGAAGTAAATTCGAAGTCTTAGTATCCTATGCGATGGTCGAAGTATCCAAAAAATGACTTTGAATTTCGAATTTTTTTACTTCGAAAATTCCCTCTAATTCACTTTGACCCTGCCCATGTGTGTATCTTACTCAGACAGTGGAACAGATAGCATAGACTTAAAGGCGTTGTTCACCTTGAAATTAACTTTTACTATAGTGTAGAGAGTGATATTTTGAAACAATTTGCAATTGGTCTTCATTTTTTTTTTTGTTTGTGGCTTTTGAGTTATTTAGCTTTTTATTCAGCAGCAATTTCAGTAATATGGTTGCTGAGGCACAAAGTTCCCCTAGCAACCATGCACTGATTTGAATAAGAGACTGGTATATAAATAGGAGAGACTGAATAGAAAGATGAGTAATAAAAAGTAGCAATAACAATAAAGGTTTTTTTTATTACTATAAAATCCAAATTTTTAGTGGATGTTAAAAGTCCGAATCTGAAAATGTCCATCTCAGACCTGCCAAGGTCATAAATAAGTCAATGGTAGAGGTTCCTATCCTACTTTTTACAAGTTTCTGTGGTCTGCACTGGAATTAGCCCAAAAACTCAACTGTTTTTGGGCAAAAAGCTGAAAAATTCAGACTTTTTGGGAAAAAGCCCGAAAATATCGAACAATTCGGAAAACACCTCAGAACAGCGCCGATCCGCGCCTTTATGCCGCCTGAGTCGGCCTTCCGTTGCCGCCCCGACCCCTCCTCACAGAGCTCACATTTTCTGCGCAGGAGGGGGTCGGGGCGCTGCACGACGCTAGTGCAGAGCGCGCAGTTGCGCTCTCTGCACTAGAAGAGCCGAATTTCAGGGTTGAAAATTTGGCTCTTAGTTACCAGGAGCGGCATTTTTGCCACCCCTGGTAACCAGGGGGCGCTGCCACCTGAGGCGAGCGGATCAACTCACCTCATTGGTGGAGCGCCCCTGCCTCAGAGTAAATTGTTCGATTTGGGTTTTCACTCGATTTTATCAAGTTTTTCCCCCATCCAATTAGGGGCAGATTTATCAAGGGTCGAATTTCGAAGTAAAAAATACTCGACCATTGAATTCAAATTCTTCGACTTCAAATATCGAAGTCGAAGAATTTTTCACCAAATTTGGCCATCGAACAAAGTAAAATCGCACAATCGAACGATTAAATTGTTCGAATCGAACAATTTTAGCGTACGATCGATCGATTTTACTTAGATGTGTAAAGACTTCGAAAAATGCATTAGAAGGTCCCCATAGGCTAACATAGCACTTTGGCAGGTTTAATTTGGCGAACTATTGAAGTCAACGTTTTTTTAAAGAAACAGTACTTCGCTTATGGAATATTCGAATATTCAAACTATTTTACTTCGAAACAAATTCAAAGTAAATTCAAAGTCGTAGTATCCTATTCGATGGTCAAAGTATCCAAAAAATTACTTCGAATTTCAAATTTTTTAACTTCGAAAATTCCCTCGAATTCACTTCGACCCTTGATAAATCTGCCCCTTAGTCTCTAATCCTATAGTCTCTCCAGTATATAATTTAGGTTATAAGTAGTAGGCAGGATGATCAAAAGAGCCTAGAGACTTGAACATGTATAGGAGGGGCTGAATAAGAAGATAAGTAATAAAACGAAACAATAATAATACAGTTGTAGCCTCATAGAGCAATCGTTTTTGCCTGCTGGGGTCAGGGACTCTGATTTGAAAGCTGGAAAGAGGTAGAAGATGAAAGCTAATCATTAAAACAAATAATAACGACCAATCACAAAGTCGCTAGGAATAGGACATTCTATAACATACTAAAATTTAACTTAAAGGCAAAACACCCTTTTAAGCACCAACATGTTGTTTTATTCTCCCAATCTCCTGTGCTGAAACTGGTCTGCGCTGGAATTAGCCATTCTGACTTTTCACGAAAAAGCCCAAAAAAACTGATTGATTTGGGTTTTGCTAGATTTTATCAAGTTTTCCCCCCCATCCAATTAGTCTCTAATCCAATAGTCTCTCTCCAGTATATAATTTAGGTTATAAGGAAAATATGGCACAAACAGCAGACTCTTTACAGTGTTTACAGAGTTGCTTTATGTGTATACCAGCATACACTGGGCGCCATGGCTATGACTCTGTGTGTGTATATTTAAGATGTAAGTTGCCCTGCCAGACAATTACTCAACTTTAGTCCTGATCGATTTAGCAGACGCAGCAATAAAATGCACAATAACAGATGCTCGGACTTCTGTGCCTCTTTCTAATGTGCTGATGACGTAATTATGTTAAACACGAAAAGCCAAATTCCGTTTGGGCATCGTTCTAGCAGTGATTACACAGGAGAAGAATGTTGCCTGTCTGACCTTATGCTTAAGGTAGCTATACATACCCACAACTGCTCAGGAAGTTTGGCCAATTATTTACTGTACCGTTTGATTGGGAAGTTTGATCAATTTTGCCATGTGGCCTAGTATTATCTAGTTGTGGCAGATCCTCTGGTGGTGCCCACCTGATACTGCCTCTGCTTTCTCCTGCACCTCCTGACACTGTGCTCATTCAGCAGATTTTGGTCCAAAAATGTTAGTGTGTGTAGCGCTATAATAAACTTGAGTGGCACCGTCTCTATTATAAGCTTACTTTCATATATTTGTGCCACGGATGAGACCTTTCTCTCAGGTGTAAGCCCTCGCAACGGTGTGGAGGCAGGGTGTAGTGCAACTGTAACAATATGCTTTGTACTTTAACTTGCACCGTATGCAAATTAGGCATCACTAGCGTAACTTCGCTTTGCTTGATGAATTAACGCTAGCACAACTTTTACCTTTCGCTTCCCTGGGCGCAACTTCGGATTTTAGTGAATTAGTGGCGCCCTGGCGAAACTTCGTCTGGCGTCGCTAGCGCTTAGTGAATTTGCCCCCTAGAGTGATCTATGACAGAGTATAGCTCTCCATTTTACTAGGGCCTAAACCTCCTAGGTTCCATTACCCATTCCCTTCCTGCCTGCTCAGGTAAGGGCCAAAGCAAAATGGACCCAGACCGCATGGTTTCCTAGACCTTTATACTAAAGCACAGTGCCATCTAGCGTACACTGTGAGAACTACAGGTGTTACATAAGCAGAGCATGGACACAGGTCCCCATTAGGACGCATTTAGGTGTCTATAACTTTCAGGATGTGTCTGCCTATAACATGTGAGAGTGTCTAAATTATCACATCCCTACATGTGTATCTTTTTCATGTGCATAGTGACAGGAGAAAAGGGAAAAGTTGTTAAATAACTTAAGCCACACCCATCCCTTTGTCATCCATGGGGTTCCCCCAGGCTACACTGCCTACAAAACTAGATAGACAGGAGTTTTACAGGTACAGTCCAGCCCATTTGTGCTACATACACCATCTTCTAGACAGACATAAAGGCATTAAGAACAGTGAAGCCTAGACACCTGCAATATTCTGTATTCATAGGTTCCAAAAAAATGAGGTGCAGAGAGACGCAAAGTAGAGTACTATTCTTGTAATATATATATATATATATATATATATCTTTGGCTGAGCTTTCGAAGTAGCAACTTCCTTTTAATATATAACATGCCTTATGGAAACAGTAGTATTTCAGCAGTGACATAAAGTTTATTGGATTAACAAAAATATGCAATATGCATCATAACAAAATTAGACAGGTGCATAAATGTGGGCACCCCAACAGAGATATTACATCAATACTTAGTAGAGCCTCCTTTTGCAACTGTAACAGCCTCTAGACGACCTCCTATAGCCTTCGATGAGAGTCTGGATTCTGGATGGCGTTATTTTTGACCATTCCTCCATACAAAATCTCTCCAGTTCAGTTAAATTTGATGGCTGCTGAGCATGGACAGTCTGCTTCAAATCATCCCATAGATTTTCAATGATATTCAAGTCAGGGGAATGTGACGGCCATTCCAGAGTATTGTACGTCTCCTTTTGCATAAATGTCTTTGTAGATTTCCAAGTGTGTTGGAATATCCAACCCCTGCGTAACATCAACTTTGTGACTGATGCCTGAACATTATCCTGAAGAAGTTGTTGATATTGGGTTGAATTCATCTGACCCTCAACTTTAACAAGGGCCCTAGTCCCTGAACTAGCCACATAGCCCCACAGCATGATGGAACCTTCACCAAATGTGACAGTAGGTAGCAGGTGTTTTTCTTGGAATGTGGTGTTCTTCTTCCGCCATGCAAATCGCTTTTTGTTATGACCAAATAACTAAATTTTTGTCTCATTAGTCCAAAGCACTTTGTTCCAAAATGACTGTGGCTTGTCTAAATGAGCTTTTGCATACAACAAACGACTGTTTGTGGCGTGAGTGCAGAAAGGGCTTCTCTCTCATCACCCTGCCATACAGAGCAAATTGCGCTGAGTTGTAGAAAGATGTACAGATACACCATCTGCAGCAAGATGTTCTTACAGGTCTTTGGATGTGATCTTTGGGTTGTCTGTAACCATTCTCACAATCCTCTGCATATGCTGCTCCTGTATTTTTCTTGGCCTGCCAGACCTGGGTTTTACAGAAACTGTGCCTTCCATTTCCTGATTCCATTCCTTACAGTTGAAACTGACAGTTTAAACCTCTGAGATAGCTTTTTGTAGCCTTCCCCTAAACCATGAACAATCTTTGTTTTCAGATCTATTGAGAGTTGCTTTGTGGATCCCACGCTGTCACTCTTCAGAGGAGAATCAAACAGAAGCACAACTTGCAATTGGGCACCTTAAATACCTATTCTCATGATAGGACACACCTGCCTATGAAATTCAAGGCTTAACCAGCTAATCCAACCAATTTGGTGTTGCCAGTTATCAGTATTGAGCAGTTACATGCATTTAAATTAACACATTTTTGCACAGCCAATTTTTTACATTTCATTTCATTTCATACAACTGAATACTGCTTCACTAAAAATCTTTCTTCAGAAAACACCCCAGTACTCAGATGTTCCTGGGAAATGAAAGAAATACCACTGTTATTTTTTTTGTTTAAAGTAGAGTAAATTATTATGCAGGCTGAGAGGGGTTCCCAAACTTTTTCCTATGACTGTATAGCCAGATGCATAGTTATTTGTCTTTATAATATAATACAAGCATATATCCTGAAAATGACTAAGACTGGCCATTGTTTCCACCCCTGGCATGGAATGGGTTTAGTTTATTGGGTATTAGGTTAAATTGCTTGAAAATCAAGGCCGTGTTCTTCTTTTTTATGACATTTGCCCGCTTTTCCAAATAGATTTCTCAACTTGGATTGGGAATTAGCATCCTCAGTCAGGCAATACTGAGAAAGTCTGTCTGGAATCCGCAGCAAGGCACACTCCCCTAAAGAGTTCAGTTAGCAGGGTATTATTTTTAGAGGCTGCACACTGTTGGAGTTGGAGCAGGAGTGACCTGTCGTGTTCATAGGGTCCCAAACATTAAGAAGGAGTGTGGGAAGGAGGAGCCACAGATGTGTATTTTTATTTTGCATGGAACTACTGTTAGATTCTGCAGTCAAGAGAACCTGATATCTTCATCTCTGTGGATCTGTTTACAGCACACAGCGCAGGACTGGCATTGGTATGAGGGTCTGGAAAAAGGGGATGGAAAGAGTGCAAGCATAACGTTAAGCCACTGAATACAGCAGCCACTATAAGAAAGAAGGCAGGAATGGTTGTGATCTGAGAATAGAAAGAGAAGGAAGGCATTGTATGTTCATTGTATGAAAGAAAGTGTTACTGGAAATAAGCTGGATTCAAGGGAAAGGAAAGGCAAAGTCAACATAGAGGGGGACTGAAAAAAGCATCAGGCGACCATGATACATAAATGTATTATTCTCATGTAAGATGAAGCCAAGCTCATGAAAGGGACTGACAGGTTCAAAAAGTAAGTTTTGGAAGACAAATGCTGACAGAAAAATAAGTATCTGGAAAAAAAGAATGTGAAGGCTGAAACTTGAAAATAAGAGAAGTAGTAACGAAAAGAACCCAAGAATTTAATTATATCCAGTTTGCCATTGGAGCTATGGATAGTTTAAACCAATCAGCACAACGCTGAGAATACAAGTATGCCCTCGGTCATGGAGAATGGGGATGAAGTGACTGGGAACTCAAACCTTGCCCTGATTCCAGACCAGAAGAAGCATGAAATCTGCCGGCAAAAGAATTGCTGTGAGCGGGTGGTGATCAATGTGTCTGGGCTGCGGTTTGAGACCCAAGTTAGGACCCTCAGTCGGTTTCCTGATACTCTGCTGGGAGACCCAAGGAGGAGAATACACTTCTTTGATCCCTTGAGGAATGAGTACTTCTTTGATCGAAACCGACCGTGCTTTGACTCAATACTTTACTTTTATCAGTCGGGGGGTCGTCTTCGCCGTCCGCCCAATGTCCCTTTAGATGTCTTTATGGAGGAGCTATTATTTTACGAACTCGGAGAGGATGTAGTCATGAAATTCCGGGAAGATGAGGGATTTATGAAAGAGGAGGAAAGACTCCTTCCAGAATGTGAGTTCATGAAGCAGGTCTGGCTTCTATTTGAACATCCAGATAGCTCATCTGCAGCAAGAATCATTGCCATTATCTCTGTTATGGTCATTCTCATCTCCATTGTCATCTTCTGCTTAGAAACACTGCCAGAATTCAGAGATGACAGGGATGTATCTTTACCGGTAAGTTATATTTTATATTGTGTTCCTATAGTTAAGCTATGTCACTCCTACCAGCATGCCCAACTAGCTAAGGTACCATTTTCCCACATAATTGTGTTATATCTGGTCAACTCACAGCTTATACTTAAAGGGGGAAGAAAATTCTAGAATAGTATAAGGCTAGAAATGCTGTATTTTGTATATTAAACATAAACATTAACTTACTGCGCCACAAACCTATTCAAACAAATGATTTATGCTTTCAAAGTTGGCTACAGGGGATCACCATCTTGTAACTTTGTTATACATCTTTGCAAGACCAAGACTGTGCACATGCTCAGTGTGGTCTGGGCTGCTTAGGGATCATCATAAATTATAAAAACAGCACAAGTCAAATAATATCTGCCAGAAGCCGATAAAGCAAGACTGATTAAAATTCAGAATAGGCAGACTGCAATGGGTCCTGTGTTGTCATGTAATTTAATGTGGATTTTATAGTATTTGTATTGTTTATTACAAACTTTCTCCAACTCTGCAGAACCAGCGATTGCAGCAAAATAATCCTCCAAAGATAATCCCAGTTCATCTGTTAAAATCTGGCTCCATGATCTTTGTCACTGCAGCTCAGTAAAGGGGATGTAAAGGCAAAAATAAAATCCAATAGAAATCTCTTCACAGTCGCTGACTGCTCTACAGGGAAACTAACAAAGCTGCTTGAGTTCTGCATGGCTGGGAAGTAAGGCTGGGGCTCCCCCTGCTGTTCATAAGTATGATTGTTTCCCTGCAGAGCAGTTAAGGACCATCTGACAATTCCTACCCACAGCAGCAGGAGATAGGTTTCTTTTTCATTAAAGAAAGTAAAAATGGGATTTTATTGTTTTGCCTTTACATGCCCTTTAAGGTACAAAGATTCAACTTACAGAAAGATTCATTATCTGGAAAGCCCCAGATCCCAAACATTTTGGATAACAGGTTCCATGCCCGTATAGTGCCTTGGTTTGTTCATCATTGGCATTGTTCCCTGCCCCAGTGGAGCTAATAATAATTAAAAAATGTGTACCATTTTTATAAGAAACCTGACTGTATGCCGTGAAATTCTCCCTTCATTTACTGCTGTGGATAGGAATTGTCAGACGGTCCCTAACTGCTGAGCAGGGAAACAATCATACTTATGAACAGCAGGGGGAGCCCCCGCCTTACTTCCCAGCCATGCAGAACTCAAGCAGCTTTAAGCAGCCCAGACCACACTGAGCATGCGCACAGTCTTGGTCTTGCAAAGATGCTTAACAAAGTTACAAGATGGTGACCCCCTTGTAAGGCGTCCTGGCCGTCCTCCGCGCGTTCAAGATGGCAGCGCCCAGAAGAGGCCATGCGGCCGTCAGACGCCAGCGTGACACCGGCGTTTTCACGCAGCGTATTAAGCTGGCGCATCCTTTGGAAGCTGGTGTCCAAAACGTGCAGACGCTGGCGCGCATTCTGGTGCACGTCCTGTGACGTCATCTAGCACGTTTTGGCAAGAAAATCTACCTATTTAAAGACGCCAGAAGATTCTCTCAGCGCCCGAGTATAGGTTCTTCTATCTAGAGTTCCTGGGTGTCTTCTAAATATTGATTCTTGATTCTCGACCTTGCCTGAAACTTCGACCTTGATACTTCGCTGCCTGGACCGACCTTTGCCTGAAACCTTGACCACGATATCTTGCTGCCTGGACCGAACTTTGCCTGAACTGACAATTCTTCTGCCTAATCCATTGTACCGCGAACTGTGTTTTCCTATTTGCTTCCTCCTTGGTCCGCATTCCAAATTGTGCCTTCGGCCCTGACACCCCTTTAGCTAACTTTGAAAGCATAAATTATTTGTTTGATTAGGCTTGTGGTGCAGTAAGCTCATGTTTATATTTAGTATACAAAATACAGAATTTCTAGCCTTATTCTATTTTAGACTTTACATGCCCTTTAAGATCACTAAATAAACCATTTAAACATTACATAAAAGGATTGTTTTGCATCCAATAAGGATGAATTTAATGTTAGTTTGGATCAAGTACAAGCTACTGTTTTATTATTATAGAGAAGAAGGTAATCATTTTCAATTATTTGGATAAAATTTAGTCTGCGAGAGATGGCATTCCTGTAATTCCGAGCGTTGTGGGATAATGGATCCCATACCTGTACACACAGGCAGGGCCGGACTGGGAGGAAAAAGCAGCCCTGGCAAAAGTATCAAAGCAGCCCATGTATTCACACGCATGCAAAGCATGATATACATTTCCAACCTCAAGATAACTAGACCTAGGGGTTATTTATCAAGGTCCGAATTTATCTCAATATCGGTTGCTACAAACTCCGATCTAACCCGCTCGGGTTTTTAACGCTGATTTATTATTACATTTTCAAGAAAATTTGCTTTGAGGGAAAAGCTCAGTTTTTCACGATTTTTTCGTGAATTTTCCCCGAAAGCTCCGAAAACATAGTGAAATTGCCCGAAACCCCTGATAAAACCAAAAATTAATGGGACTGTTCCCATTGACTTTTATGCAACCTCGACAGGTTTGAGATGCGGTGTTTTTATATTCAGGCTTTTCAACCCTCGGGGTTAAATAAATTCCAAAAAATTTGCTATTTTTTTTAAAAGTCAGATTTTATAAAAAAAATCAAAAAATTTTCGGATTTCAGGTATTCGGAGCTTAGTAAATAACCTACTTAGTGTTTATTAATAGATATTTTAAGTGTCCATTACCATATAATCCCCAGCAATATTATACACCCTATGCGCTGGAACTGGCCCTTGCAACAAATATCTCACCCTAGTTTCTATCACAACTATTCAGATGGATTGGTGGCCCTATACTTACAGTATATTCTAAATTTTCCTTTGTGTGCCCCCAGCTAGACCATGCACCCTTTAATTACCATGTGTGTCATACTTGAAGTGACTAGGCTGCCTCATGCAACAGCTCATTTACATTTCTAAAGTGATTGGCTCATTTACATATTAAATACAGACCTCATTTGCATTTTTAGGCGAGCAGCCCATTTACATTTTAAAGCAAGCGGCCCATCGGGCATTTGCCCGAACCCACAGATTGCCAGTCCGGGCCTGCACATAGGGGCCCATTTATTAAGCTCGAGTGAAGGAATAGAATAAAAAAAATGTCAAATTTTGAATGTTTTTTTTGGCTACTTCGACCATCGAATTGGCTACTTCGACCTTCGACTGTGACTTTGAATCGAACGTTTCGAACTAAAAATCGTCCGAATATTCGACCATTCGAGAATCGAAGTACTGTCTCTTTAAAAAAAACTATGACCCCCTACTTCGCCACCTAAAACCTACCGAGGTGCAATGGTAGCCTATGGGGAAGGTCCCCATAGGCTTCCTGGCAAATTTTTTGGTAGAAGAAAAATCAATCGATCGATGGATTAAAATCCTTCGAATCAAACAATTCGAAGGATTTAATCGTGCGATCGAACGATTTTTCGATCAAAAATTTGCGGTAAATCCTTCGACTTCGATATTCGAAGTTGAAGGATTTACATTCGGCAGTCGAATATCGAGGGTTAATTAACCCTCGATATTCGACCCTATGTAAATCTGCCCCATAAGGACAGTAAAGCAATAAGAATTTATAATCAGTGCTTCAACAATTAGATTGGTCATAACAAATATCACAGCTTGGAATCACATACCACAGCTCAATGATATCCATCTGTGGTTCCTTAACCATAATATTCATCTGTGTGTGCTAAATAGAAAGCCCGTTTTGCATTACTGATGGATGTATATTTTTTAACATGACTTTTCTTTACAGAGAGAGTACAGGGTGAAGTAATAGAGATTTAAATAGTCTCAGGGTGGGGAAAGGTCGGGGCATAGTATCTATACCCAGTTTGACACAGATAGAATAACACAGTTTTGTGATCTTTCCTGCATCAGTACAAATCTGGGACAGAAATAGACAATAATATGCAGTTTGTACTGATGGCCCACGTACCCTGCAATTAAAGCAGTAATGCTTAAAATAGTTACTTATGAAAGGCCTTTTTATAACAACCTGGAGCACACACTTGGATCAGAGTAAACTCTCCGATAGATCAAAAATGAGCCCTCCCCGAAAATGTTGGGCATGTTGGATTAAATTGATAACTGAATTATTTGCAAATGGCTGCCTTTATAGGAATGATTCACAGATGACTAAATGTCTTTAGGAGGGACTGCGCACATCATAGGGGTAATTTATAACAGCAATACACCATGTTTTATACTCAGAGTGCAGTGTTACTTTACTACAATTCCAGCTTTATTGTGGCCAGTTAAGAGTTGCATCTGCTGCAATTGTGCCCAAATCAGGTACAAGTTGCACTTTGCATTTCCAGAGTAAAGGATGAGTCACTTCTGGAGAGTGCAGGCAAAAGAGCATTTGTATCTGATACCGGGTGGGCCTATTGACGCAACCCACTTTGGGAACCAAAGAGCTACCATCACATGCAGGTGGCAATAGCTCAAGGGTTCCTCAGCATCAGCAGGTGCATTTGAGATGCATGAAATGTAGTATAAAAGCACAGGGCCATGTTTGGATGCAAGTACCACACTGAATTGCTTCAATTTGGATGCTCCATTGTGTACATTGTGGACCACCCACAGTTGTGAATGTGTTGGTAAATGGCCCCTTGTGTTTTTACCTAAGGTGGATTGGCCAGGTAGCAAATGTCTGTGGTCTCCCTGTATCTGCGTGGAATTCAGGGCTGGAACTAGGGGTATGCAGAAGAGGGTGCAACATTAGGGGGAGCTGTGCAGGGGGGGTGAGGTTGCTGGGTGGGTTGCCTAGGGTGCCCTGGTGGAATTGACTACAGGTCCCTAGTATGCAAATGTGGTAGGAACCTTAGACTGTAAGCTCCAATGGGGCAGGGACTGTGAATGATGAACAATTTCGATAAAGTGCCACAGAACACTCCGACGCTATGTAAATAAAGGATAATAATAATGCTCCTGCTAGATTTACAAGAGTATCCGATACAGCAAATAGCTCGCCATATTTGAATTTCAGACCGGACCCTGATTTTCCTTTCTAGGCCCCCCTAGAAGAACTATGCCTCAACTATGCCTCTCTGGCTCGCTGTCAGTACAGTGAACTTGGACATGGGAACAAAGTGAGCTCTACAAACGGTCCCTTTGATAAAGAGGTCCATCCATGGGAGTCTATGAAAATGTCTATTTATGAATATATTTATTTCTTTGGCGTATACATCAACTTATGACCCTCTGGACTAATGTCAAATATATAATGCCGCATCCTCATGACATGTTCCATGACGCAGAGTAAAATAAAAGGAAATAAGCCTGATCAGTTTTTATTGTTTTCGCTTTGGCCTCTGTTGGTACAGACCGCAAGGAAATCCGAGACTAGTAGTGATGGGCGAATAAATTTATCAGGCACAAATTCACTGTGAATTTCCGTGTTTTGCCGCCCGTGAATAAATTCATGAAATTGCTGCGAAAATTTGCAGATGAAAATTCGCCAGCGTCAAAGAATTTTGGATGTGCGTCAGAAAAGTGGCTTGCGTCAAAACCGTTGCACCTCAACATTATTCGGACACCCATAGGGGGAAATTCACTAAAGGGCAAAGTGACCAACGTTAGCGAAAATTTAGACATCATTTCGGGACTTCGCAGATTTACTAACGGGCGCAGGCGTAACTTCGCTAGCGAAGGAGATCGACTCTAGCACTACTTCGTACTCTTACAACAGGTGAAGTTTTGCTCTGGCCAAAGAGCGTTACTTCGCAAATTCACTAAGATGCGCCTTTTACTCAATGTTACCTGTTCCGCCAGACTTGCCTTTGCCAGCTCAGACCAGGCGAAGTGAAGTGGAATGTATAGGGCCAAAAAATGCTGGAGTCTTTTACTTTTTAGGGTGAAAGGCTGCAAAAGCCCGTACATATTTTAGGGTACCCGGGCTCCCCAATACATTTCCTAACATATGGCACAAAAACTATACACTGGGCACACGTGTAGGGCAATATAACAACTTTATTTTATTTTATTAAGGTTTCCCGGGCTTGTGTAATGTAATGTATTTGCTGCAACAAATTCGTCCATTCAACTTTAACTTCCTGCCGTATGCAAATTAGCCAACACTAGCGCAACTTTGCCAGAGTTCGGTGCCCTGGATCCAACTTCAGGTTTTAGTGAATTAGCGTTGTCCTGGCAAATCTACACCTGGCGAAGTGTTACGATGTGAGCGAAGCTGGCGCTGGCGAATTTCCGCAGGTTAGTGAATTTGCGCTTACACACAGACACACAATGTGATTTACTAATTTATTGCTAAATTGCTCAAGTGCAGTTGCTCATTGCAACCAGTCTGAACTTTGTTTTCACTTTCTAACTGGTAGTAGACTTATCAAAACGTATTGCCGATTGGTTTGTATGGGTAGATGCAATTTCCCCACTATAAATTCTATTCAGTAGTTAGTAATGGCTTGAAACCGAACCATTTTGCAATATTCCCATAATTTCCCCTGATTCAGCTGCTTTCCCCTTTGTTGACATGGGAGTAATTGTTTTATAATAAGGGCTCTTACAGACGAGCATTTGAAGCTGCGCTCCCCTGTGTTCCGTTTTTATGCGTTCAGCCGCAGGGGAGCGCAGGAGTAGACGCATTCAGTTTTTTTTCAATGGGGCTGTACTCACACAGGCATATGTAGGCGCCGAACGCAGGAAAAATGCAGCATGTTGCATCTCAACCTGCGTTCGGCGCCTACATGTGTCTGTGTGAGTACAGCCCCATTGAAAAAAAACTGAATGCGTCTACTCCTGCGCTCCCCTGCGGCTGAACGCTCGTCTGTAAGAGCCCTAAAGGTGTAAGCTCATGGCACAGCCATTATTAATTGCAAATCAAGCAAATTTGCCATTGGCCAAGAGCTGTGTTTTACCTCTACCCCGAAATATGTTCAACTCATTTATCTCTAATTACAATATCTCAGATATTAATAATTGTGTCTTTATTACATGCCACTGTTGAGAAAAACTGGTATATTTTCATATGGAAAGTGTGCACAGTGTATTGGCAATATAAAGCAGTGTGTATAATGTTAGTTACCAGACACATGGATCACTTCAACCTCTCATGCTCCAGACTAATCTGTTTATTATCCCTGCTCAGTCAGCCAGACCTGGAGCAAAACCATAGAGATGTATAATGGAGCATTTATATTTGCTTATACATCAAATGCTGCATAACTATAATCATTTATATATTAGTTGGGCTTTATCAGCATGTGGACTTTAAAAATATGGGAAAAAATGCAACCGTTGGCATTTTATTAGATTTGTTCTATTTTTTAACTACTAACATGGGGCATTTCTTGGAAATGGAGGCCATTGAAATGAATATCAGTAGTGATCTTGCTGCACTTGTTGACTGCTCAACCTCCATATCATGGGGGATACAGCGATCTAGTCTTGCCATTGGTAAGACCCTTTTCCACATTTTAAAAGCCTTGAAAACAGTAGAGGCGATTTACTAAGTGCGGAATTGGGTGCAAAGTATAAAAACGAGCTGAATGTTTTTCAGATTTTGTACTTCTCTGAATTTCAACAGCTCCATTTTGGAGAGCAGAGACCTGTGTTCCCTCCATGAATATAGGAGGTATTTGGTAGTGTATGAAGGTGTCTCCCCTCCCCAGCGTCGCACTGGCCCACCGGGATACCAGAAAAACACCCAGTTGGTCCAGGTGTCAGTGAGCCTCTTGCTTCTAACCATTTGGCTTATTCAGTGTTAGACTGGGAGGCCCCAGGCCCACCGGGACTACTGTCCAGGGCCCCCCTCCGACCCCCCCGCACCCCTACTGTGATGCACCAAGCGTGTATGGTGCGCCTGCGTGAAGGTGCTCCTGCGTGACGGCGCCACTCGGGGCACCTGTGTGAATGGCGCTACGCGCAGATGGGGCTGCGCATAAAATAACTTTTTTTGTTAGAATCTAAAATGGAAAGGGGTCTGCCCCGGCAGGGGCCCATTAAGGGTCAGGGCCAACCAGATTTTTTCATTCCCTATTTCTTAATGGGAAAAAAGAGGTTTAATAATGGAAAAATATTTAAATATATATATATACAGTATATAGTATAGTAAGTAGAATAGGAGAATAAAAAGGGTTGAGTGAGTGAGTACTACTTTGTAGTAAAGCGCAGTTGATTTAAAGATTGAGAAAAGATTAAAAAAAAAACAAGGTGGGTGTGGAGCATTGATCTTGGATAATTTCGTTTATATAGCCCCGTGTATCATGGAAAAAGCATTTCTGCCATCAGTGGAACATTTTCTTGGAAAGGTCTGTACAACACAGACCTCATCTTTCATCTGTTGGTTTTGCCCAGTGATTCTATTTGTGTAATCATATCTACTGATCCTATGAGAGATCTCCCCATGCATCGAAAAAGTGCACCTCGGCATATTTAGGGAATCTATGTGGCCATTAGTTATATATGTGTATAAAAATTGCAAGTTAACGCGTCTGCTCAAGAGTAGTAAAAAATTGGAGCAACCTTGAGCTGCACTCGAGGTTGTCCATCCCCTGAGTTCCATCACCTATTCAGCCATGCAGTTTCAGAAGAAAACACCTGCTTCTTTAGTTTGCTTGACCTTTGTTTTTTTAGTTTGGAGAAGTTCATGACTGTTTCAGCTAAAGGCAGTTAGGGGGTCCTGGGGCTTCACCACAACAGCTTTTGGGCTACATGTTGACCATGAAATTTATATAACAGCTACGGGACCTGTTATCCAGGATGCTTGGGACCTGGGGTTTTCCGGATAACAGGTCTTTCCGTAATTTGGATCTTCGTACCTTAAGTCCACTAGAAAGTCATGTAAAATTAAATAACCCCAGTAGGCTGGTTTTGCCTCCAATAAGGATTAATTATATATTAGTTTGGATCAAGTACAAGCTACTGTTTTATTATTATAGAGAAAAAAGTAATCATTTTTAAAAAGTTGGATTGTTTGGATAAAATGGAGTCTTCTAGTGCTGTAAAAGGTGGGCTTTTAGTTTTTTCTTGAAGAGATTGAGAGAGGATTCCTTATGGAGGAATTCAGGGATGGAATTCCAGAGATAAGGAGCAGCAGGATAGAAGGGTTTGAGACGAGAGGTGGCAGTGGATGTGGATGGTGTGAAGAGAAGGTGGCTCTGAGAGGAGCAGAGAAGACGACAGGAACATATAGCGAGACATAAGAAGAAATGTAGGGGCAAATTTACTAAAGGGCGAAGTGGCGAAAATTCGCCAGCGTGACATCATTTTGCCACTTCGCCGATTTACGAACAGGTGCTGGCATAAATTCGCTAGCGAAGCAGACCTACTCTAGCGCCACTTTGCACCCTTACGCCAGGTGAAGTTGCACTACGGCGAAGGGACTTAACTACGCTAATTCACTAACTTGCCGATTTTACTGAAAGTTAACTCTTGCGCCAGACTTGCCTTCGCCACCTCAGACCAGGTGAAGTGCAATATTATAGGTAGGACTTTCTTAAAAAAAAAAAATTTTCTAAGTCCCAAAAAATGCTGGCATTTTTTAAGGGTGATTGGTTGAAAAAGATCGTAAATTTTTTTGGGGGTACCCTCCTTCCCCCTATATTTCCTGACATATGGCACATAAACTATACAGTGGGCACATGTATAGGGCAATATAACAACTCTATTTTATTTTATGAAGCTTTCCCAGGCTTGTGTAGTGTAATGTATTTGCTGCTACATATACGTCCATTGTACTTTAACTTGGCGCCGTATGCAAATTAGGCATCGCTAGCGTAACTTCGCTTTGCTTGGTGAATTAACGCTAGCGCAACTTTCGCAATCTTTCGCTTCCCTGGGCGCAACTTCGGATTTTAGTGAATTTGAGCAACCCTGGCGAAACTATGCCTGGCGAAGTGCGGCGAAGCCGTCGCTAGCGTATTTTCGGCACTTAGTGAATTTGCCCCGTAGTAGAGACGGAAGGGCTTTGAATGTTAGTAGAAGGGTTTGATATAAGGATTTTTAGCAGTACATGATACATTTTTAGGATTTCTGACTGGTTACAAAAGTTATACCTTGTGTTTACATACTCTCAACATAGTTCTGATTCTCTGCATAGATATCAGTTAACGTATACCTTTGGCTTTTGTTGTGATTTGATGTGACTTTACTGTACTAAACTGTTAACTGTTAACAAAAAAAAATATATAGAGGTTTAAAGTCATATGTCTTAAAGGATAACTAAAGCTTAACTAAAGAAGTAGCTAGAAATGTTGTACATTATGTTTTGTGCTTCTGTACCAGCCCAAGGCAACCACAGCCCTTTAGCAGTAAAGATCTGTGTCTCCAAAGATGCCCCAGTAGCTCCCCATCTTCTTTTCTGCTGATTCACTGCACATGCTCTGTGCTGCTGTCACTTACTGAGCTTAGGGACCTACTCACAATATACAGTACACATAGAATAGAAATGTCACAATATAAGGCTGATTAGTCATTAATACAGATAATTACTACATGGCAGCACAGAAACCAGTGCAATTAGCATCAGAATTTAATCAGCCCTGTAGCTGAATTAATGCAAGAGAAACTTCGCCAGCGTTCAGCTACAGAGACACAACTTTGCATTTTAGTGAATTAGCGTAGTAGTAACGAATTTGTGTCAGATGAAGTGCCAAAGACTTTGCAGGTGAATATGCCCCCATATGTGCATCATTCACCTGAGCCTAAAGTAAAACATAATTCCCTCCTCCCCATTACACACATTCCCTTGGACTATGCATTCCAGCAGTAATGCCAGAAGGCATCAACACGTGCTTAAAATAGAAATCCTAATATCCCTACCCCTCCTGGCATTTTTAAAATGAATTTGATGGTTTCTCACTGTAGTTGTTGAGTCCTATGATGTATTTATGTGTTTGAGAAAGTGCCAAATTCTCAGCTCGGCTTTCCTCAACTGTCTGTGTCAATGCAGTTCCATGGAATTGCAGTTCCATGGTTTTTTCTATTGTACGGTAACAAAAGCAACATTTTGGATATACCGTAAATGTACCGATAAAAAGGTTTCAGATATTCAACAATGCATTGATTAAATTAGAACAATTCTATTGTCAGTTATTTTTATCCTTTACATGTTAAAATGTTTATTTAAACCAAAGTCCTGGTTTTTAAGGGCAGAGACACACGCTCAGATTCAGGGAAATTAGTTGCCCGGCAACAAATCTCCTCTTCTTTGGGGTGACTAATCTCCCCGAACTGCCTCCCCTGCCTTCCCGCCAGCTAGAATGTAAATTGCCGGCGGGATGGCACTATCAGCGCTTTGTTTTCCGAAGTCGCCTGAAGTTGCTTCACGAGGAAACTTCGGGTAACTTCGGAAAATGAATCCTGCCGGCGATTTACATTCTATCCAGCGGGAAGGCAGTTCGGGGAGATTTGTTGCCAGGCGCCTAATATCCCCGAATCTGACATGTGTCTCTGCCCTAAAACAGGCTAGGAGATTAATCTTCACCCTTTTTGCGGTTTGTTTGCTATCACTGCTGCTGCGTTACCATTTAGGTATTTTTCTTGTGTAAAGCTGGCTATAGACGCAAAGATATAGGGGCAGATTTACTAAAGGGTGGAGTGTCAGTCGCTAGCGAAAATTCAGCAGAAATCCAATTCACAGGGACATCACCAACAGATGTAGAGGACAATTCGCTAGCGTAAAAGACTGTAGCGTATAGTTTCACGCCCTATCGCCAGGCAAATTTTTTGCTCACGCGAACGATCGTTACTCCGCAAATTCACTAAAGTGTGAATTTTACAGAAAGTTACCTCTTTCTCCAGAGTTTCCTTCACCACCTTAGACCTGGCGAGTTGATAAGATGAAGCTCCATCCTCCTCAATCTTATGTCAGTGACATCATATCCTGTATGACGAAAAGTCATGGAAGGTCTAAAAAACGCTGGCATTTTTTCATTTTTTAAAGCGGGTTTGCCTTCAAACATCCTAACTATTAAAGAATTTCGTGTAAACAATTTTTTTCACCAATATGAGGGGCATGCCACATTTGTTTTAGGGTGGGCTCATGTCTAGGACATTAGAGGATCTCTTTTGTCTTTATTTTGCTTCCTTGGACATGTGTAATAATAAGTGGCCACTTCAAGCATTTGCACCAACATCTCTAATAAAGACGTATATATGACCTATATGTACCCGCCCTATTCAAATTGACCTAAGCGTAAGAGTACTAACGAAGTTTAGACTAATCTCCCCGGAAAACAGGGTAGGAGATAAATCTTCACCCTTTTTGCGGTTTGTTTGCTATCAGTGCTGCTGCGTTACCATTTAGGTATTTTTCTTGTGTAAAGCTGGCTATAGACGCAAAGATATAGGGGCAGATTTACTGAAGGGCGAAGTGGCAGTCGTTAGTGAAAATTTGCCAGAAATACAATTCACAGGGACATCACCAATTTACTAACAGGTGTAGAGGACAATTCGCTAGCGTAAAGCTGGCCATAGACGCAAAGATCCGATCATACGAATCAACGTACGATCGGACTTTCCCATCTCCCGACCCTCCACTAACCATTCAGATCAAAGTCTTTACCATTCCGATCAAATAAGAACAGATCACCCAATGTTCTGCCCCTGACAGCAATCGTACGATCCTTATGTCTGACAACACTAGTGACAGTCTCCCTCTGAAAATCGTACGATCGGCAATACACGCAGAGATATTATCGGCAGGCGACAGAAATTTCCTAACCTGTCCGATTGACCAAACGACCGATCTCCGCCGGACGAAAAATGTCGGGACTCTCCACACATGGTCCGAAAATCGTACGAATCCACGATTCGTACGATCGGATCTTTGCGTCTATGGCCAGCTTAAAAGACAATAGCTAGTTCAGTTTCACGCCCTATTGCCAGGAAAATTTTTGCTCATGTGGACGATCGTTACTCCGCAATTTTACAGAACGTTACCTATTTCTCCAGAGTTTCTTTCACCACCTTAGACCTGGCGAATTGATAAGATGAAGCTCCATCCTCCTCAATCTTATGTCAGTGACATCATATCCTGTGTGACGAAAAGTCATAAAAGTTTCAAAAAATGCTGGCGTTTTTTCATTTTTTAAAGTAGGATTGCCTTCAAAATCCTAACTTGAGCCAATTTGAGGGGCATGCCACATTTGTTTTAGGGTGGGCTCATGTCTAGGACATTAGAGGATCTCTTTTGTCTTTATTTTGCTTCCTTGGACATGTGTAATAATAAGTGGCCACTTCAACCATTTGCATCACTAATAAAGACGTATATATGACCTATATGTACCCGCTCTATTCAAATTGACCTAAGCGTAAGAGTACTAACGAAGTTTCGAAATGAACACGTAGAAAAGCTCACTATGAAATGCTCGCTCTGACCAATTAACGCTAGTTAAACGTCACCAGCATTTGGCTACAGATACGCAACTTTGCATTTTATGTTGGCTAATGATAATATCTTTTCATGTATCTGACAATATCCATGGGTGACTGTCACTGATATTTCCTAGCCACACATAGCAGCACATTTAGTGAAGTAATAGAATGAAAAATACTTCGAATTTCGAAGTGTTTTTTTGGCTACTTCGACCATCGAATTGGCTACTTCGACCTTCGATAGTCGAAGTACTGTCTCTTTAAAAAAAACTTCGACCCCCTACTTCGCCACCTAAAACCTACCGAGCATCAATGTCAGCCTATGGGGAAGGTCCCTATAGGCTTTCCTAGGTTTTTTTGATCTAAGGAAAATTGTTTGATCGATGGATTAAAATCCTTCGAATCGTTCGATTTTTCCTTCGATTGTACGAACGAAGGAAAATCGGTAAATCCTTCAACTTCCATATTCGAAGTCGAAGGATTTTACTTCGACGGTCGAATATCGAGGGTTAATTAACCCTCGATATTCGACCCATAGTAAATGTGCCCCTATTATAGTCTGATTTGTTATTTTTTCTACTTATTTTTCGCAATAGTTAGTAGATCTTTACTTTAAAACGAACGATCTTTTGTCGTACAAAGAATAAATTCTGCACGTCTATGGCCAGCTAAACCATTCCTCTAAATAGATCAGTTGTTGCAAAGCCATAGCTGCATCCCTTTAACTGCTACATTTTTGCACTTTTTCCTCTGTTCGGTTTTGCAGAGACACCACCTCGAGAGTATTTTATAGTTGGTCTCTTTCATTCTGCAGCATCTTGAGCTGTTTATTAGCATGCGGGTTATTGTAGTCCATTGTGACTCTCCTAGGTCTATTTCCAGGTCTCTAGCCCATTTCTGAAAGTTCTCCAGTGGTGGCACCTGAGGTGATTCTTGTAGACGTTTATATAGAGCTGACATGGTTTTTGTAGGGAACTGATCTGCGGTGCACATTGATTCAAATGGTAGCAATTGTCTGTTTAGAGCTTTGTCCCCTCCTACGCTTCCATAGTAATGCCGGATTAGGGAAAGTGCATATAAGTCGGCTGCGGACATCTGGTGTGATTGTCTCATCTTATCAATGGGGATAAGTTTGCCCTTTTCCATAAAGTGAACTAACTGTAAGTTGTTACGAATAAGCCATTTTTGGAACCTTGTCCCGGTGGGAAGGCTGGGTTGTTTATTATCGGGAGTAAAGGGGAAGGATGTTTGTGAAGTCCAAATTTGGATCTAATCTTGTCCCATATTTCCACTGTGCCGGATGGTCCCTATATCTGATTCGTCTATGGATTAGTTCTATCCATGGAAGGCGGAGTATCTTTCCTTATTATTATATATGTATGTAATTAAGAGTAGCCAAACTATTGCTTCATGAAACATAAAGCACTTGCCCCATCTCTGTTGAGTGCACAGCATCGCTAAGATATTCCTGGAATGTAATTGTTATTGATTTGTATGTGGCATTTAAGCGTTTTCCTGTGCCTCTTATTTACTGGGAGTGGTAGCTGAGCAACACATGGAGGGCACCTGACTGATTTGCCAAATAAACCATTTTGGCACCCTGATCTCTATCTCTGGAATCATGTGCAGAACAATAAAAGCAGGGGCTCTGAGGCTGTCACCCAAAGCAATGGATTGGGACCCAGCCAGATGACTAAAAACCTTGACCTTAACGTCACAGACAATGTGCCACCTATAAAATCTGAAACCAAACATTGCCTGGATGTCAGAAGATGGACGAGCAGAAATTCCAGTCATTCTCCTTCAGCCATCCTTTTAAATCACTCATCAGACATCATAAAACTCTCCTGCCTATAAAGCACAGTCATTATGTTCAAAGCGTTCCCCTTGATCATAATGAGGGCACTTTGCATAGACGCTTAACTATTCAAAGGGGTGTTTGATGGAGGCTGTATAACAAAAATAACTGGGATTTAATTAGCTGGAGATATTTGGTAGTCAACATTTATAGTGACGGACTGTTGAAGTTTGAGCACCTTGCTCTATATCAATAATTCAATACAGAATGTTTCTTTTGAAACCTTATAAGAAGACAATTTTAGGATTATAGTGTTTGTTCCCTGCTTCTCATAGAATATTCCAGACATAGGTAAACAGTAAGTGAGCTGTCGTTTTTGGGATATATAAGACAGCAAATAAGACCAATTGGCCCCACAGTTTGTTAATTCTGCCCAAATAAACGGACACATAGGTTATTGTCATTTTGTGAGTATAGTTGTACCATGGGGACAACGCATTTCTAAGAAGTCAGAGTTGCCATGTTTCAATAATAATTCTTGTATCATTTTCCAAGGTCGGTTTATTTACTAAACTCCAAATGCAAAAATCCCTAAAAAAATTTGTGAATTTCTTATTATAAAGTTGTACATTTTTTTGAAATCACAAATTTTTCCGAATTTATTAAACCCTGAGGATGGAAAAGTCAGAAAATCCGACATCTCAGACCTGTTGAGGTTGCATATAAGTCAATGGGTTTAATATCCCCAAAGTTTTCAGCATTTCAGGGGAAAAAAGCATAAGACATCTGGGTTTTCAAGTTAAAAATCAGAAAAAATTGTGAAAATCTGACTTTTCTCACAAAGCAAATTTTCGGGAAAATATAATGATAAATAAGCATAAAATAACCGGAGCAGATTTGATCGGTTTGTAGCAGAAAATGTTAAGATACAATCGGACTTCCGATAAATAATAAATAACCCCCCCAAATGTATAATTAGTATAATGTGCCTGTAATTGGCTCTTCCTTTTCCTTCCCTGTCCTCTTGGTGAGTTCTTTAACTCCATTTATATAAGAAACAGAAAACTCCTTAGATGAACGCAAGGGCATTTAAAACCGGTCTGGATTTTTGGAGACCATCAAGGTCCTATGACAGCAGTTGTTTTTTTTTTTTTTAAAAAATTCCATCTGGAAATCCACCCTTTGATTTGGGCCCCCCAACAGCTCATAACAAAGTTACACATAAAGGAAAACAACAATGTATCAGTGAATGAGTTATAAGGGCAAATTCACTAAGATGCGAAGTTGCGCCAGGAGCAACTTCGCCGCACTTCGCCACACTTCGCCAGGCGTATTTTCGCCATCGCTCCGCAAATTCACTAAAATCCGAAGTTGCGCACAGGGGTAGCGTAAGTTTTCAAAGTTGCGCTAGCGTTAATTCGCCAAGCGAAGCAAAGTTTCGCTAGTGATGGTTCATTTGCATACGGCGCGAAATTCAAATTTCAATGGAGGAACACGTATCACCACTTCAAATGCCTAGAAAACCTTCAAATCAGCAGCTAAAAATTTTATTTTGCCCTACACATGTGCCCACTGTCTAGGTAAGTTGCCATGAGTCAGGAAATGTAGGGGGGAAGGAGGGGAGCCCCAAAAAAATTTTCGATCTTTTTCAGCCTATCACCCATCATGTAGAAAACACGCCAGCGTTTTTTGGGACTTAGAAAAATGTTGACTTTTTTTGAAACAATCCCTATCTACTCTATTGCGCTTCGCCAGGTCTGAGGTGGCGAAGGAAGCCTAGCGTAAAAGTTAGCGTTCAGTACACTGCGCAAGTTAGTGAATTTGCGTAGTTATGTCGCTAGCGAAAATTCGCCTGGCGTAAGGGTGCGAAGTAACACTAGCGAAATTACGCCAGCGTTCGTTAGTGAATTTGCGCAGTAACGAAAAATGCCAAACGCTAGCGAATTAACGCTTCGGCGCTTAGTGAATTTGCGCCATAGTTTCAAGAACATCTTGCACTCCTAGAACTTCCAGAGCACTGAAAAAATTATCCTAAATCTTACCCAAACTGACCTCCAATCTGGTATTACTGTGAAGGAAATCCAGTTTTGCTCCTAAAATTTTTTATCTATAGGCTAAAGCTTAGCCACTGGTTATTAAATCACAGCAGTCACTAAACTGAAATGCTGGAAGACAGCAGCTTTGTTATGCTCTATGGTAAGTTATTTTTATCCATCATTTACGCTAAATCTTTCCATGGGCACAAGATGAGCATCAGCCCTAGTGCGACGTACCAAATGGAAATCACATTGTCACATGTACACAAAGAAAATGCTTCACTGCAGGAAAGGAAAGTCGCAGGCTAAACTTTGGAAAGCATTCTACCTGCCAGAAATGGCGTCATAGTACGAATCGAGGATTCATACGATTTTCGGAACGTGTGTGGAGAGTCCAGACATTTTTCGTCCGGCGGAGATCAGTTGTTTGGTCGATCGGACCGGTTAGAAAAGTTCTGTAGGCTGCCGATAAAATCTATGCGTGTATTGCCGATCGTACGATTTTCAGTGGGAGACTGTCACCAGCTTTGTCTATCGTGCGATCAGGGGCAGAACATCTGCTGATCTGTTCTTTAAAGGAGAAGGAAAGCTACGGAGGCATTTTATTGCCAATAGATTAGCTGCAATAGTGCAAGCTAGAATGCTATATTTATTCTGTAGAATGTTTTACCATACCTGAGTAAAAAGCTCTAGAAACTCTCTGTTTGTTTAGAATAGGAGCTGCAGTATTAATGTGGTGTGACATCACTTCCTGCCTGAGTCTCTCCCTGCTCTGGGCTCAGATTGCAGTAGAGAAGGGGGGGGGGAGAGGAGCAAACTGAGCATGCTCTTGCCCAGGGCAATGAGGTTTAAGCTGAAGGCAGGAAGTCTGATACAGAAGCCCATGTGTACACAATAGAAGGAAAGAAATGTGGTGTTTCTTTTGACAGGGGACTCAGAGCAGCATTACTTTGGGGGTTTACTGGTATATTTAGATGGACCTTTCTGATAAGGCTTACTTAGTTTTAACCTTTTCTTCTCCTTTAACTACTTTATTTGGTCGGAATGGTAAGACTTTGATCTGAATGGTTAGTGGCATGTCGGGAGATGGGAAAGTCCGATCATACATTGATTCGCACGATCGGATCTTTGCGTCTGTGGCCAGCTTTAGTCATAGAGGAGGGGCAGAAAATATACGATTGACAGCTGAGACTTTTAAATGTGTTTATAACAGGGATGTTTGTTTTAACTAAAAAAAAATATTTGGGTTTTGTGTTTAGTTTTAAAAGGACTTTTATTATACAGTTTCTTATGTCTAGGCGACAGGTCCCCTTTAAGGTGACCTAGTGGCAAACTTACTAAAGGGAAAATTTTCACCTCAGAAGGCTCCGCCACACTTTTTGCGCAACTTCGCTAATGTTAATTCACAGTGAATATGCTTATTATCAAAATGCAAAGTTTTGGCATGGCAAATGAACGCTGGCATACTTTTGCCAGTGAAAAGTCATCAGCGCAGACATATTGTTTCATTACCATACTTGGGCTTATGTCTATCTAAATATGGCGGTTATGGCTTATAGTGGCCAAAAAAAACATATTGTAAAAGTCACACTTTGATGAATTTGTGGAGTAACGATCGTTCGCCTGAGAGAAAATTTTCCTGGTGAAAGGGAAAGGGTGCAAAATTTCAATGGCACTGAGCTCTTTCGCTAGCAAATTGTTCTGTACGCCTTTTAGTAATTGGCAATGTCCCTGCGAATTGTTGTTTTTGTGAGTTTTCGCTAGCAACGGCCACGTTGCCCTTTTATCAGTGGTATTGTTCATTAACCATCTTTGGATTGAGTGGGGCTAGAACAAACCTGTACTCAGAATTTCAGGATGCTTACAAGCCAATCCAAAGGCTAAAGTGCTCCTATCATGGTATACAAAGAAGAAGAGAAGAAGAGAGCTTTCATTTCTTCAATCCCTCTTGTACTTTAGTAATATATCAATTATGTATGATAAAACAGGAGCTTATATTAAGATAAAAAGAAAGTTACAAAGGCAATAGTATATTATAAAGCAAAATAAAATGCAGCCAAAGGACAGATGGTTGAAGTCAGAGGGAAAATATAGAGAGAGAATGGGGAAATCATAACATTATGGAAAGATATAAAGAAAGAACAATAGGATAAAACATAATAAGAAGCACATAACATTGGTAAAATTATTTTACACATACCGTTTTTCGCGAGGCAGTCCTGATCTCAACCTGCAGTCCCGTATTGTTACTGAAATGTCCCGATTTTTTCTTTGATCTCCTGCACTGAACAGCCAGAAAAAGAGCCAATTCACTAACGGGCGAATTTTCGCCATCTACCACTTCGCCACACTCCTCTGGCGAATTTTCGCTCGCGTTACTTCAGCAGTGTGAGCATTTCCTAGGGAATGTCTTTAATAGTAATGTTGGTGCTAATTAGTTAACAAAAATTTTGAATTTGAAGGCAATCGTGCTTTAAAAAAAGAAAAGTCGCCAGCGTTTTTGATGACTTTAATGCATTTCCAGCATACAGGATATGATGTAAGTGACAAAAGATTGAGGAAGATGCAGCTTCGTTTTATCAGTTCACCTGGTCTGAGGTAGCGAAGTAAACTCTGGCGAAAGAGGTAACGTTCAGTAAAATTTACTGAATTTGCAAAGTAACGACCATTCACCAGAGTGAAAAGTCACCTGGCAATAGTACGAACAAACGCTAGCGATGGTCTCGTTCACTAGCAAATTGTCTTCTACACCTGTTGGTGAATTGGCGATGTCCCTGCGGATGGGATTTCTGGTGAATTAAAGTCGGCCACTTCACCCTTTAATGAATCTGCTCCAAAGTTTCTAAAACTTAATTGGCTTGTGGCAGAGAGGCCAGAATGGCAGGTGCACTTAGATACTTTTGTTACAATTTAAGATAAGCAAAAAAAACAATTGTAACAATTTAAGATAAGCAGGTCTCTTGGGAAAACTGTGACTTTCCGCTTAAAGGGCAATTCACCTTCATTAGCAATACTGTAATAACACATAAAAAACACAGAAATGTGTTCAAACTTTCATAACCTGCCAAATTTTGTAAAACAAACATGGTAATTAGGGGCTGTGGCCACACGTGGTCAAAAAAATTGTTCTTCTTTCTATTTCCAAAATGTTGGGAGGTATGTTTATATACTGTTTAGAAAAATCTGGGACCCCAGCCATACTAATATGGGATCAGAAATACAAATGTTTGACTCCAAAATACATGTACAAGTCTAATCTGTGATTATATTCTACTATTATTAATCATTTAATAATGATATAATAATAATAATATATGTGTATCAGGGGTATTAGGGGCATATTTATCAAAGGTCGAATTTCGAATTGAAAACACTTCGAAAATCTAATTCAAAAAGACCAACCGCAATTAAATCAAAGTTTTTTTTTTGATCGAATAGGTCCATATTCGGCTGAATTAGAATTGTATGAATCGAAGGAATAGCGCAATCGATCAAATTAATAGCGCAATCGATCAAAGTCCACCAATTGACTCCAAGTAGGTTCTAGGAGGTCCCCCATAGGCTAAAACAGCAATCTAATTAAAAATTTTAAAGAGACAGTACATGATAAATTTCGAAAATTCTAATTTTTTATTTTTTTGCAAATTCGAATCGAATTTGGACTATTCCCTAGTCGAGGTACACAGAACGAACTCGAAATTTTAATTTTTTTCTTTTGAAAATTCACTTCGACCTTTGATAAATTTGCCCCTTAATGTTCTTAAAATTAAGCAGGTCTCATTTTTAAAATGCTACCGCTTTTTTAAGAAGAAGTCTGGAAATTTAAATGTATTATTATTTTTTCAAAATGTGTGATTATTGCTTTTTTGTTATAAATAATTCAGATTTTTTTTTTTGTTGTTCTTGCAGGTACATCTTCATCGAGCTAACAGCACACACCATTTGAAGGAGAAAAGCCCCTTCGAGGACCCTTTTTTTATTGTGGAGACCATCTGTATCTGCTGGTTTTCCTTTGAGCTTTCAGTGAGGTTTTTTGCATGCCCTAGCAAGGCAGCTTTCTTCAAGGACATAATGAACATGATTGATTTTGTGGCCATCATACCCTATTTTGTTGCGCTGGGTACTGAACTCGCTCGCAACAAAGGCGTAGGGCAACCTGCTATGTCTTTAGCCATCCTCAGGGTTATCCGTTTGGTCCGAGTCTTCCGTATCTTTAAACTCTCACGTCACTCTAAGGGTTTACAGATCTTGGGACAGACATTGAAAGCCAGTATGAGGGAATTGGGGCTTCTGATATTTTTCCTTTTCATCGGAGTTATACTCTTCTCCAGCTCAGTCTACTTTGCTGAGGCTGATCATGCGGATACAGCGTTTACAAGTATCCCTGAAGCATTTTGGTGGGCTGTGGTCACCATGACAACAGTAGGTTATGGAGATATGTCACCTGAGACAGTAGGTGGGAAACTGGTTGGGTCTCTTTGTGCCATTGCCGGTGTGCTGACCATCTCCTTGCCAGTGCCTGTCATCGTATCCAACTTTAGTTATTTCTACCACCGAGAAACTGAATGCTCAGATATTGGCCAGTACGACCATGTTGGGTCATGCCCTAATAGTCCTCCACTTACCCCAAAGACAAAAGGAAAAGACAAGAGTCCTATGATAAGCAAACTTAGGAATATAGTCACCAATTCCAAGGCAGAATTCCTCGATGGACTAGGCCCTGCTGATGACAGACAGCTGGTTCCTGGCCAGCCCTCACATTTGATAACCGAAGTTTGATTTTGGAATGTCTTCACTTAATACTGTCTCTTCAACCTTGTCTTAAATTATAACATTTACAATGAAGAGTCAGCCAAAGAATGATTTCTTTTTATCTTGGATTTCCAACAAAGAACACTGTCCATTGAGACAACCTCATCCAGAGACTGTGCACAATTTCATCCTGGAACTTTAAAAATTGTTGATTTATTTATAAAAGTTGTCAAGCAGCTGAAGATAATTTGTAGCTTTAAAAGCAGTATTATAGGCACCAAAGAGCCATGTTGATGAGAAGTGAAGCAAACTTAAACACCTGAAGAAGGATACATTTTGATGGACTGAACCTCAAGTGAGTATACTACATGATCTGATGTTGTCTGAGCCATAGATGCCCAGTAAATCTTGCACTTTTTTATTGGTCAGTAGGAGGCTTTGTACCAACAGGCAAAGGATGCCCCATGAAGATCCCAAGTGGGACATCTGGCCATCAAACTGACATGAAACTATGAAACTACAGACATGTGCGATTGAATTACATGTGCTGAGAAAGCCTGAAGGGAACAGCCAGAGGAGAGAAGACTCAAATGACAGCAAATGACTGAATACATAAATATGTCTGCAAAGGTAATTCAGGGCCGGAATGCAGACTGAGCAATAAGGTGGCCTTTTAGAAGTACATTAGTTGCCAAATCTGAACATTAAAATAAAAAAATAAAATTAAGACAACGCATGTCTAGAATTAAGGTTCTGCAGCAATGACGACTAGAAGAGTTTTCTATGAACTTTAAGACTGGAAAGCTGTGCTCTCAATCAGATGGGGAAAACTAGATAAGGTTTAAGATTGAGAAATAAATAAATTCAATATTTTAACAATATCAGTGTTTACAGTACTGATCCAAATTTGATCTCTAAATGTTACAAAACGAATATGTAAAGGGAGGAGCAAATGCTAGTGATGAATATACGCCTGGTCATACACCTACCGCATAAGCTAAAAAAAAGTTAGGGCTTTTATTAGAAATGCATTCTGCCTATTATAAATTAAAAAGTACGTAGAGGTTTTATCTGTTGCTCAAAGCAGTGTAGACTATTGAAATTGAAAGCACCTTCATTTGACACTTAATTCCATCTCCTCGGTTTTTCAGATTGGTTTAATCAGCCTACCAATCTAAATTATACCTATGTATAATTAATTTTTCATTTCAAATCCAATTTTTACTTTCTTTAATGAAAAAGAAACCTATCTCCAATATACTTTAGTTAAAAAATGTGTACTGTTTTTATAAGAAACCTGACTGTATGCAGTGAAATTCTCCCTTCATTTACTGCTGTGGATAGGAATTGTCAGACGGTCCCTAACAGGGAAACAATCATACTTATGAACAGCAGGGGGAGCCCTCGCCTTATTTCCCAGCCATGCAGAAGTCAAGCAGCTTTGTTTATGACGATCCCTAAGCAGCCCAGATCACACTGAGCATGTGCACAGTCTTAGTCTTGCAAAGATGTTTAACAAAGTTACAAGATGGTGACCCCCTGTAGCCAACTTTGAAAGCATAAATTATTTGTTTGATTAGGCTTGTGGTGCAGTAAGTTCATGTTTATATTTAGTATACAAAGTACAGCATTTCTAGCCTTATTCTATTTTAGACTTTACATGCCCTTTAAATACAGGTATGGAGTCTGTTATCTAGAAAACTGTTATCAAGAAATCTTCAAATTACGGAACAGTCATTTCCCATAGACTCGATTTTAAACAAATAATTCCCATTTTTAAAAATGATTTCCTTTTTCTCTGTAATAAATCATAAAACAGTAGCTTGTACTTGATCCCAACTAAGATATAATTAATCCTTATTGGAGGCAGAAGAATCCTATTGGGTTCAATTAATCGATCTACTGCCTGAAAAATATATAACCACAGGTATAACCACTGCCGTGGACTTGCCTATGCTTAAACTTAACCTTTGTACATCTTGGGATATCAGCACAGGATACCCCATTGGATAAGTCATAAATTCTAATATACTTTTTTCAAAGAGCTACAACTAACAGAAAAACCTCTTAGGGCAGAGACACACGTGGAGATTCGGGAGACAAATCATCTCTTCCTCGGCAACTAATCCCTTCCCGCCAGCTAGAATGTAAAATCGCTGGATAGATTTGTTTTCCAAAGTCGCCTAAAGTTTCCTCGTGAGGCAACTATGGGCGACTTTGGAAAATAAAGCACTCCGAGTGCCATCCCACCGGCAATTTACATTCTAGCCGGCGGGAAGGCAGTTCGGGGAGATTGGTCGCTTGAAGAAGAGGCGATTTGTCGCAGTGCTACTAAAACTACCCTAATCTCCATGCGTGTCTCTGCCCTTATCCGGATAATCCCTTGTCCCAGGCATTCTGAATAACAGGCCCCACACCTGAACTTTATAATGACAAAAAAGATAGATTTTTTTAATTTAAAGATAGGCAGAACTCATTTCAATAGAAGTCCTATTTATGCTGCTAGTGGTTTTGTTGTATATATATGTGTGTGGCTTTTGTATGTTGTCCACTTAAAAGATTACTTAATTTATGTCCTTTTGGTTATTAAACTGCTTTTTTACAAGGTTACCAGATAATGTAAAAACTCAAAAATATGTCTAGGCCCCAACCAGTGGCTCGTGAGTAACATGTTGCTCCCAGTGGCTTCAAAGCAGGTGCTTATTTTTAAATTCCAGGCTTGGAGACAAGTTTTGATTTCATAAAAACCAGGTATACTGCCCAACAGAGCCTCCTGTAGGATGCCAGTCCTCATAGGGGCTACCAAATAGCCAATCACTTCCCTTATTTGGCACCAATAGGAACTTTTTTTCATGCTTGTGTTGCTCCCCAACTCTTTTTACATTTGAATGTGACTCGGATAAAAAAAGGTTGGGGACCCCTGGTTTAGACAATCCAGGTAGAGGGGCTGCAAGGATTGGATTTCATTTAAATGCAACCAGTCTACATTCAGAGCAACCCATAAGCTAGCATTTATTAGAAGTGCCCCTGATTCTAAAGTGATTTCATATCTTACATAATGAGTTCACGTGATCAAATCTTGTAGGAAAATAGATTTTTTTTAGTAATCCATCAATTTCCATATGTGTTCCAAGTATCTGCTGACTCTTTCATTTGTAGGAACCCAAATAATTAGCAGGAAGCTTTGTCTTAAATCGGAACACATATTATACAGTCCACTTTAGTTTCTTGCAGTCATAAAGAAATCAACATTTTGCAGTGTTTTTTGTCTTAATATTCTTAGTAGCCTTTATCATTTGTAAACCAGAAATTGGAATCTCCTGGTTGGAAATCTGAATGCACCATTGCATGTACTGGATGAGATGTCCAAACCGATATTTGGCCGAAATCAAATATTGAATGTTATTAAAGACAATCATTTTTTGATTTCCTGCTTAGTTTCAAGGAGCACAAACAAACAGAAAAATGCTTATAAAGAACAGTAACAGTCAGTATTCTAAGGCCAAATCTGAAGATGATGTCTACTCATGTTTTAATGATATAAGAGATCTTAGAAACCACAGTATATCTGCTGCTTTGTCTAAATATATTGGTAAAATGATCTAAGCGAGTTTTCCAACTCAAGCAACCAGTGAGATCCCTGCTGAGATGCCTTCAAACACAGCATTTAGTAAACCATTGCTTCCAAACTGTAAAACGATTGATTTAACGGTTTTGTTAGTAGAATGTTTACATGAAATTAGCTTTGCATTTTACCCTCTTATGGATGTAAGCTTGTTTACAGCCCTGTTCAGCTAATGTGTCAAGTGCTTGAAAGAACTTGAGCTTCATCTTTAATTTGCTTCTTTTTCAGCCAAAAAATGTTTGATCAGTAAGCTTGGTTTTTTATTTAATACCAAGAAATACTGGCGTGTGTGGGGGTTCATTTCATGTCTACCTCGTATACTACCATAGCGAGGTTGTTAGGACATTACAGAATGACTGGAGAATTTTTGCCAGGAAAGGTTTGGCATGCTATGTTGCCAATTTGCTTTACTGAATCTTTCAACTCAACAAGGGTACAAATGGACAGAATCACCCAAGTGGCCTTTGGCAGTTTTGCTTCTGGTTGGAAGAGTTGATTGGAGGACTTGGTGACTTCCGGAGGACTACGGCATTCAGAGCACCCATGGGAATAGGAAGCTTGCTTTTACTTCAGAGTGTGAACTGTTGAAACTGAACTCGCTTGCTCCTTGGTTGTAAGTATTATGAATCTCCTTACTTTTTCTTTTTTAAGGAAAGTGCTAATTGCTAGATGTTTTCTTTCTTTCTTTTTCTGGAGTGAACTGGTATCATTTACATATATGATCATATCTGCAATTATTCTAATGAGCAAAAAAAAAATGTTGGCAGAATGTTTACACGGAACTAACAACAAAATGGCAGCCACCTCACTGGCCCACATGGGCGGGTCAGCTCTTAATAAATGTAAGCACAAAACCATTTTGTGAAACGTATATTTATCTAAGAATAAAATTGTTTATTTATTGCAAATGATTGTTTTTGTAATGGTGTATTTGATCTTGATAATATCCCTTGTGCATTTTGTCGATAAGAGTTATATGGGTTACACAACACTTACACTTAACTGGTAAGCACATACAATATATACTGTGGTACTGGGCAGAAGTGTCCCAATATGTATTTTGCTAGAATCATACATTGTGTAACTGTTGTTCATGTAGGTCCTAGATTTCCTAAAGGTCATGTTCTTTTCACTGATACATTAGATATATTGATGACTGTTCTCAGCTTCACTGTTTTGTGACTGCCCTTTGAGTTAATAGGGGACATTTTATAAGGGAGGGAACCATATGCACATTGCTACACCCTAACTGCCCTCTGCATTTGACCACCTGCCAATTGGTGGCAAATCCAACTGGGCTATATTTAGATTACGATACAGTTGTATAAGGCATTCTGACCCCATCATTGTAGCATTCCACCCACTTATATACAGGGTCAGACTGGGGCCCCCCCTCCGGACCTCCTGCGCCCTGCCACACGTGCTTCATGTATACATGTTTTTGCCTCTCGTTCTCGTCTTTGCTTGTGTGCATTTTTGTTTTTTGCCGCAACCATTTCAGAGAATGACAGTTGGGGCAGGAAGATGATTCAGGGTGCAGGTCTGGTCCGACCCTGCTTTTATACTGAAGGTATATTGAAGTTGATCCAAGTTGATCCAAGATCCAAGAGTAGTGTGATTGCCATCTTGGAGTCAGGAAGGCATTTCCTCCCCTCTACTGCAAATCCGAGTGATTTAAAATGGGAGTTTTGTCTTCCTCTGGATCAACTGGCAGTTAGGCAGGTTTGATATAGACATAAAAGGTTGAACTTGATGGACGTGTTTCTTTTTCTAAACTTACTATGTTACTCCCTAACGGTCATTAGGTGAAAACCAAAAGGTCTATGTTAGAGCATCTATGAATCTCATTCAACAAAGCAGGTTTATATCTGATGTGGTGTCTAGCTGTAATGAAAGCACATTTATACTCTTGCCATAGGGAGACTATGTTAGTCTAGGAAAATTTTTAGCAATAATTATTGCCAAAGTGGTGATCTGCTGTTCTGATGCAGCCTACTCTGGCTTTTTAGTCACCCAGAGACCACTCCCCCATGAGAATTCTCCAGCTTCCATTACATAACATCATTACTTTATAGATTGTATCCCTACAGAATGCAAGTTTCAGGCTAATGCCACACGATTCTGAAATCAGCAGGCCAAAAATCAACTGCCTCAGGATAATTTGGGTGGGGGTGGATTTCTTCAGTAAGGATAATGTAGGGTTCTCTTTGTAATGTGCTGTCCATAAGATTAAAATAAAAGAAGTTCAGAGGCAATTTTCTTGATGCTCAAGTGTAAAAGTATCGTTTATATCAAGATGGCATGTAGTGGCAGAACCTGTTGATTGGGGTTGTGCAAAAAATTGATTATTGAATATATGAAATGATTGATAGGTTGATAAAAACAGCAGAAAAATGGGCAGATTATTAAAAAATTAAAGAGAGGCAATTTAAAGGGGTTGCATCAGTTGAGAATTTGTCAGATTATAAACTGTCAAGCACCCAATTAAATCATGAATCCCCTATTGCAAAGGGCATTAACGATTTGGATACATCTGTTACTGTGAGGACTTACCCTGGTGGTTTAGGGGGACGGCGGGGACGCCTGCCACGCCATCAGCAGGGACACCCTCCATGCTACTCCTCTCTTCTCTTCTCATAGTTCCTTAGGACGCGTGCGGCGTGCATTTCCCATTGACACTGGCGTGATCACATCAGCGCGCAATGGAGCAAAATTCAAACCTATTTAAAGGCACTTTGTGTAATTTTTCATTGCACGTTATTGGTTCATCCTAGTGAGTTCCTGGGTGCTATTCTTGTATTTCCTGATATCTGATTCCTGTTTTTGACCCCTGCCTGATTGACTATTCTGACTTCTGTGATCCAGACCCCTGCCTGGTAATCCGACTATTCTACTCTCTGTAACCTGACCTGTGCCTGTTTGGACAACTCTTGATTGATCTCCCGGCTTTGACCCTTGCTTGTCTGACTCCGCTAGAATTCTGCCCGCACTGACCCGGCCAGTCAGACTACGATTTCGTCTAATCCTTGAACTGTGACCTTCTGCCCAAAGCCTTTGTTTAACGATCGTGCCCCTCTGCTCGTCCAGAACCCTCGCTTGGCTCCTCTCTCAATAAGACCTGGCGGCATCCAATTAGCCGAGGGCTCCTCCCGATTTGAAAGGTGGCTGTTAAAGGCGGAAGCAAGAGCCGAGACCAGGGAGCTTAGCATTGGTTCTGGATTCTGGGTGCCGATTTGTGACAGTTACTGTTTACCAGCAAATACCACCTGAACACAATATGTTAAGCAAATATTGGGACAGATTCAAATCAATGACAACATTTTATTTTATGGTTAACACCTTAGGTTCAATTTGAGTAGAAAAAAAAGTTTTCTCCTAATTCAGTTCCAGTTTTCCCCCTCAAGGACCTCATACACCAGAAGATATACTGTAAGCTGCCAAAAGATTAAGTGTATGGGGCCTCCGACGGGCTTTCCTGATCGATATCTAAGTGAAAGCCAGCCAGATGTTTTTCGGGCAGGTTTAAAATCCTGTCGGATAGAGGACCGCATAGGTTGCCCATTTTCTGCTTATTGTGATCTGATTTTTGGGTCCTTGAGCCCACAATCAGATTAGCCTGATATCGCCCACGACAAGGTTGGTATATCGGGGAGAGATTCAATCATTTGGAGAGGTTGCCAAACGAGTGGATCTCTCTATGTATGGCCAGCTATAGATTTCAGAAGAGTTTCCATGTGATAAACAGTGAGATAAGATTTTCTCATTGTATTGCTGCATTTGGCTTTAAGGGAAATTCTTTGAATTGAAATTGAATTAAAATCAAAAAAATTGAATCTGATCCCTTATCTTTGTGTGTGTTTCTTTCTTTTAATTCTTATTAATATTTTAATTGCTCTTGTACTTTTACTTTTCATTTCCTTTTTACTATCAACCATGGGACATTGTCAATACCATCTTTTGACAAATATGCCCCTTGTGTCTTCTTTCCTTCAAGTTCTTTTTAGCAGTTTTGCTCTTCTCCTGCTTTTCCCCCCATTTAATTATGTTTTTCCTCTTTTTTTCCTTCATTTTTCTTCCCGTCACTTCTGTGGCTGCTTTCTTAGTTTCATTTTGCCTGTAAGCCATTTTCTGGACATATGATATAATCATGTACATTTGGAGGAGAGTCTACTCTGGCTAAAGACAATTCCATTCCTCAGGAATACAGGGTTGGTATGGTATTTGATAAATGGTAGTTGCTGTCCTAGAGCCCCCTGCAGACCCTAAAGCAATAGTACCGAAATACAGCCTAATGCTTGGCCATTAAGTATTGAATGGCGGTTTATTGCTGCCAGGGATCCTCTAAATCTCCTGAGGAGGTGTCTATTCTTTCTGCTGAGACAGCGAGGTTAAAATTAGGCTGCCAGAATATCCAAAATTTTTGTACTCAGAGTAGTTGTAACTAGACCGTGTGGGATGACTATAATATGACAGCCACTCTTGCTTTATGACTTTGAGGTCAATGGCTTTATCGTTCTTCATTTCTGGGGATTCCTCATATCATTTTCCACGTTTTCTTGCTGTGTCCTTCTCCTTAAAGCAAATATGTTACTTAGTATGGTCTGGTTTGAGGAAAGCTTTACTTGCTGGTCCATTTTATTGCTTCCTTCCTTTCCACAGAAAGGTACAGACAAATATAGAAAGGGGTCTAAAAATGGTTGTAACTAAAACTGGTCATGAGAAGGGGCCCCTTAGATCTTTATTACCAATATACTGTTACTAATAAGACATACAGGTACGATTACAAGTGAGGGTAAGTACTCCTATCTTAAAGGGTATCTGGGCTCAATTTATGGTTTATTTCAGTTCTTGGGATCATAATCTGGGGAGCATGAAATTGGAGTTTAGTGTAACACAGCACACAGTACAGGATGTTAAAATGCTGATGCAAAACTAGTACATTAGGAAGTATTCATCTTCCATGTGGGTCTAAACTGGATTATTTTCAACTAATCCTGACATGGAAGAACAGTAGGGAGCGCAAAACATTCTGGAGTTCCTTGTGTGCTGCTCCCCTACACTAACTCCTGTTTCGTCTTCCCAACTCAAAATGAAATATATACAAAAAAAACTTTTGGGACTTAATCACCAACCATAAGCCCATGAATGGCACAAATCCTTAGACGGTCAAAATATGTAAATACAAAAGGCAATATTTATTCACAACCATGCCATTATGCATATTTAAAAGCAAATTAAAAACAAGAGGTATTGCATGTGGGAGAAGGGACCCCTCTCAATTAAATGCTTAAAGGGCATGTAAGGTCTAAAATAGAATAAGGCTAGAAATGCTGTATTTTGTATACTAAATATAAACATGAACTTACTGCACCACAAGACTAATCAAACAAATAATTTATGCTTTCATAGTTGGCTACAGGGGGTCACCATCTTGTAACTTTGTTAAACATCTTTGCAAGACTAAGACTGTGCACATGCTCAGTGGGGTCTGGGCTGCTTAGGGATCGTCATAAACAAAGCTGCTTGAGTTCTGCATGGCTGGGAAGTAAGGCAGGGGCTCCCCCTGCTGTTCATAAGTATGATTGTTTCCCTGCTCAGCAGTTAGGGACCGTCTGACAATTCCTATCCACAGCAGTAAATGAGCAAGTGAGCATTTTACTGCATACAGTCAGGTTTATTATAAAAACAGTACACATTTTTTTATTAAATATATTGGGAATAGGTTTGTTTTTCATTAAAAAAAGTAAAAATGGGATTTTATTTTTTTGCCTTTACATGACCTTTAACCTCACAATCCAAAAAGTATAAATCAGATGTGGGGGAAATGCATAAAAGATTAAATATTCTGGGTAATCGCCTTATCCCTACTATTTATGCACAATAAGAAACAAGTCGAAGTATAACGTAAAATAATATTAAGCATTTGTAAGAATAAATATAACTGTGTCCCGGGACTCAGAAGCCTTATGTTAGACCAAGGTCATGTGTTGGCATGATTACAGTAAGTTATTCAATATAACTGATATTCCAGCGGTTGAAGATTGGTAAATTCAGGCCTGCTCAGGCTGACAACCCAAGTGCGTGTTATAAAGCTATAGTGGAAGCTTGTCCCAATGTTCCAGAAACAAAGTCCCGGTATAATAATTAGGTTGATGCTCTGGCAGTAATATCTAATTGTTGTAGTTTAAGCTCAGTTAAGTTAAATACCCATAGGTAATTTTTCTGTGTTCCATTCAATGACTGGATTAGCAAGTTCAAATCGCACCTACACCTGCTTAGTTAGAGTCTACGCCATGTGTATGGATGTCATGCCGATATAATTCCTGATACTAAAATGTCCTGCTTGAGCATGAAAAAGAAAAAGTGCTTTACAGACCGTTGTCAAGTCCTACAGCCACAGAGCCGCGCCACATCTATTGGGTCAGCCTCATATCCATTCAACTTTTTTCAATTTCTCAGAGAGGGGCCCTGTCTCCCAAATTCATCACCAATCCTCGACAGCCATTTCGATACCGACCGTAGCTTTGTCAAGATCTTCCCAACTCATTTATTAAGTCCCATCACACATGGCTGTTTGTACATCTCTTCAACAGATACCAGAGGGGCCATTTACAAAGTACAAAGTTCCAAAACCTGGTGCAAATGGCAATGAGGGTGGGGGAGGCATGTAGCCATTATTCACAGGTGCAAACCACAATAGAGCCCTGTATCGTGTCAGGTAAACTCTATATCAGGTGGTAAGAATGGATTGCTTTGCCTGGGTTCTGTACCTAGTGTCAGATTGAAAGCAGCTGTGGGAGGAGCTGGACATTTTAACAGCTGTAGATCTGCCCCTGAGGCAGTGAGATCCAACAGGTTTCCTCCCAGTCCAACCTTGCTTGTACTCTCCCTTTCCTTATCCCAGTGGTCCATGTCATGAATATATCTGATTCCCTGTTCCTTCACAGAAATAAACACAGATTGAAATCTGAAGGGTTTAGAATCTAACATGAAAGGGTTTTTGCATATGGGTACATACTGGGTAGGCTTAGGAAACTGATGCCAAACGAGGTATTAGGGCTTGAGTGGCAATATGCCACCCCAAGCTCACTGGGGCTCATGGAGACCTTCTTACATTGTTGCACCTACTCTTCTGCTAACATGAATGTGACACCAGTTTTGCCAAATTTGCAACCAGCACTCACCAACAGTTGAAGGCAAGTGAACACTGCACTTTTGCCAGGTTAGGCGACAACATTGGTTTTCTTGCACAACGAGTTGGCTTAATGCAATCGCATTTCTGATGATGTTCATTGCGTATGCTTAAATTGTTCTACACTGATGATCCTGAAAGAAGAAGACTTTTTAAAGAGATTGTTAGATGCTATATTATTTTTAAGATCCCCCACTAATCTGACATGTGATTGGTTGCTTCTAGAAGTCTCCGAAAAGTCTCTTCTTTCATCTTTTTCATAATATTCAGCATTGCATTACCAAGTTAGTAGAAATTTGCCAGAACAGGTGTAGAAGGTTCAGCATGATACCTTTAACTGGAACTGCTGATCCATTTATTTCATGTTATCCTTATTTAGCTGGAAGCCAGATGTTTCCTTTTTACATAAAAGTCTCAGGCCCAAACATTGGTGACTTTCAGGCCCAGCCCAACCCATTTCAGATTTATATTAAGGGCTATTTCATATCAAAGCTCCTGATTTAAAATAAGCTTTTCAAAGAAGTTTAGACCCTAGAAGTATAGAGTTCAGATTTGCCCACTGTTATTAAATAAGCACCACAGATACTTAGAAGGCAACCACGATGAGGGAGCCTCTGTATATCCCAACCCCCAATGTGTTCTGCATTGTTTAGATGACTGAATAAAAGTTCACTTCAGGTAGGGAAAAGAGTGTCTCCTGGTTGAACTTTCGAAGCTTTCAAACCAACTTGTTGATGGTCCTCAAAAATCCTTGTGTCTTCTCTTGAAATATTAATTAATACAGTAAATTGCACAATAGTAATTCCCTTTTCATTGTTCAGTGTAGCATTGAGTTCCTATAACAATATAGAGCTTACTGAGACCGAACAACTGGCAACAAATCAGAACTGCAAACAAGTTGCTTCAAAACACAGATGTGGCAAATGCCATTGGTTTTTGAAGACCCAATACTGAGTGATACTGTTTTTTTGGGTTAAAAAATTCTTAAAGCAGCATATGATTCCTGAAGTGACTGGTTTGGTGAGTGGGGCTAAAGTTACTTAACTGAAGGTCAGAACAGTTAGCTGACAGCAGACTAAGAAAGACTTAGGGGCTTATGTAATAAATGATCTTATGTTTACTACTTGTCTAGTAACCCATAGCAATCAATCAGTAGATAGCATTTACTGGCCAGCTGTATGAAAACATACATCTGATTGGTTGCTTCGGGTTACTAGATATGGTCAAGCAGTACACTTTATATTACATTACCCTGTTAGGTGTATCCTGTGACCAGAAAAACATTTTAAGATTATCTTCATATGCTAAGAATATTACACTTTATCACACTACAGCTGAAATATTGACTTCTGTCTTGGTCTGCCATCAGGTGCCTACTCTATGTGCATGTATCCATAATAGGGTTGCCAACTTTTCTGTAAAAAAATACCGTCCTTCCTATAAATTAAATTTTTTTCCCCTATTAATAACATTGGGATCAGCCATCATTTTTACCGGCTAGGCCGGTAAAATACTGGCCAGGTGGCAACCCTAATCCATACTGGGGTGCACACCCATATACTTACTCAAAATGTGCATGTACGTGACCCGTATAAAGTGATCTGCATTTCCACCAAATGTTCCAGCTCTGGGGGCCCTCATTATTTATCTACATATAAAGGCATCAGTATGACCATCTGCATTGGGTGCAGCCATCTGTTAGCAGAGCACCCTTCCCTGCATTAGTATTGTTTCCCCCATGGGGATTGTGGATTCTTTCAGCCTGCCCCTCAGCTAGAGTAACTTTTTTAAGAATGAATACCCTTTATAGTTAATGCTCAATCATTATTTTCCTTTAAGTGGTCCTCTCCGTGCTATAATTTAAGCTCCTTTGGGTGCTGGGAAGTTACTGGTATCCACAACTACCTATGGTAGGCAAGAAATCGTTATATGCTACTCTGACTCATCCCTCCCATGCAAGGATTTCTTTGTAATCCCTGAATACTATGTACATCTTCTTGTGAGATTTTACTTACCAAAGACATTAAGAGCAGAGACAGATGCGAAGATTCAAGGAGATTTCGTTGCTGGTGACTAAGCTCCACAAAAAGCCTTCCCGCCGGCTAGATCTCGTGAGGCAACTTCGGGCGACTTTGGAAAACAAAGCGATCTGAGTGCCATCCCATCATCGATTTAGATATTAGCCGGCGGAAAGTCTTTTCGGGAAAATTAGTCTTCCAAAGAAGAGGCAATAAGTCAACTAAATCTCCCCGAATCTGTCTTGCACTAAAGGTCTTTATTTCATGTTTCTATCCTCAATTGTCTTGGTTTCTGTATGTGGTGCCAACTCTACCAGGCTAATCTAGTAGATTAAAAAGGGTGTACTATCTTTTCGTTTCACCCCAATATTCTTTCGATTATATTACAATAAACAAGGTGTCTCATTCATTCCTGGAATATCTCTTTAGAAGACTGGTCATTTGCCATATCCAGTTGATTTTCCATAGACTTATTTTAAGGTCTCCTGTAGAAGTAAAGCAGTCCCGTGGTAATAAATAACATGCGTTTTTCATATTTAGTTTGCGGCGCTAAACCGTAATGAAACATTTGGCAATGATACATGAGAGTGGAGTCATGAATAATCAAAGGCCAGGGTAATCAATATGGTTTTTGTTGCATCATTTTGGTGGAACACCAAGCAAGACCTTCCAAGAAAGGGTGTCTTCTCTAAAGTACACATGCTTTAAGAGTACCCTGCAAGGGAATCCCTATATTGAATAACAAATCACTGAGGACAAATCCCTGTCTTACCTTACAGAAGGGGGGAGGGCGCAGTCTTTAAGGCAATGAGCTAACACGCTGTGTGATCACTTGACACTCGGCATATGATTGCCTCTTCAGTTACATACGCAGATCCTCGTCTCATCTTGGGCACCTGCTTGGTTCAGTAATATTCGCCACACATCACAGCCCAAAAGACAGATAAAAACAGCTGCTGGTTGGAAGGTGAAAGCTCTCCTTATGCTTTCTTTAAAGGGATGCCGTCTTCTAATAAGAAGCAGAAAAAATTAATTAATATGAGGGAATCCTTGAACTGCAGATGGCAACAATTGCTTGCATGTAGAAAGGCTTGTTTGTGACTTGTAGATTTATAGAGCATCTCCGAATGCTCCACCGGGAACTGTACATTATGTCTCTAACAGAAGAAGGCTCCCTTTCATTCCTTAAATATATGAAATAGAGCTTCTTTATGTTCTGTACATGCATTGAATAGTTTAATTAAACTCAAAGAGTATCCTTTGTGGAAAAAACGAATCTCTAGTATCTTTAAAGGGCATGTAAAGGCAAAAAAATAAAATCCCATTTTAATGAAAAAGAAACCTATCTCCAATATATTTGATTAAAAAATGTGTACTGTTTTTATAAGAAACCTGACTGTATGCAGTGAAATTCTCCCTTCATTTACTGCTGTGGATAGGAATTGTCAGATGGTCCCTAACTGCTCTGCAGGGAAACAATCATACTTATGAACAGCAGGGGGAGCCACCATCTTACTACCCAGCCATGCAGAACTCAAGCTGCTTTGTTTATGATGATCCCTAAGCAGCCCAGACCATACTGAGCATGTGAAGGGTCAGGGTCAGGCAAAGATGTTTAACAAAGTTACAAGATGGTGACCCCCTGTGGCCAACTTTGAAAGCATAAATTATTTGTTTGATTAGGCTTGTGGTGCAGTAAGTTCATGTTTATATTTAGTATACAAAATACAGCATTTCTAGCCTTTTCTATTTTAGACTTTACATGCCCTTTAAATACATTCCCTGTTCTATAATATGAGGATATAGATAGGGTCTAGGACACACAGGGCTTTTAGCCAATCATAGCTCAGAAAAGCCAAAAGGAGAATTTTTGAGAGGAAGTCATTTAAAGGGGTTGTTCGCCTTTACATTAACTTTTAGCAAGATGTCAAGAGTGATATTCTGAGACAATTTGCAATTGGTTTTCATTATTATTATTTGTGGTTGTTGACTTATTTATCTTTTAATTCAGCAGCTCTCCAGTTTGCAATAAGAGAGGGAGTGAATAGAAAGATGAGTAAGAAAAAGTAGCAATAACAAAACATTTGGAGCCTTACCGAGCATTTGATTTTTAGATGGGGTCAATGACCCCCATTATTAATCTGGAAAGAGCCAGAAGAAAAAGGCAAATAATTCAAAAATGATATAAAAGAAATAATGAAGGCCAATTGAAAATTTTCTCAGAATCAACTGTTCTATAACATACTAAGGGGCACATTTACTAATGGTCGAAGATAAAGCCTTTGACTTCGAATATCGAAGTCGAAGGATTTAGCGCAATTCGTTTGATTGAACGATCGAAAGAATAATCGTTCGATCAAACGATTTTCCTTTGATTAGAAATTGGCTAGAAAGTCTATGGGGACCTTCCCCATAGGCTAACATTGTACCTCGGTAGGTTTTAGGTTGTGAAGTAGGTGGTCAAAGTTTTTTTTTAAAGAGACAGTACTTCAACTATCGAATGGTCGAATAGTCAAATGATTTTTAGTCGTAGTCGAAGGTCGAAGTAGCCAATTCGATGGTCGAAGTAGCCAAAAAATACTTTGAAGTATTTTTTATTCTATTCCTTCACTTGAGCTAAGTAAATGTGCCTCTAAAAGTTGGCTTAAAGGTGAAGCATCCCTTTAAGTCTGTATGATTTGTTATGGGATGTATTGACAATGTTATCCACAACAGTGTGCAAATGGCCCATGTACCTTAGACTTTGGAACAGAACTGTATATATTAGAAAAGATGCGGTTAGCATCGGAGCTCACCCAGAGATGTGTGCCCTCTCATCCAGACGCTGTTCTCGCGGGAAGATGGCCACTCCACGCCGTTACTGATACTAGCAAAAAGAGATAATTGCAAAAAGATGAATGCGGAAGTATCTCTTTTTACCTTGGAACTGAAGTACATGGTAAGAGTGCAGGCCTTGATTTGTGGCTAGGTCACAAAGGCCCAGGCCTTGGGCGGCAAAATATTAGGGGCGGCATGCCTCCCAGCTGCCTTCTGATGAACATTGGGACGCGCAGTGCTCCAGCGCATGCACTCATCCGGACGAGCGATAGGACCATGTGGACTAGGTGAGTCGGCAAAGGAAATCCAGCCCTTCAAAGAGTGGACAGTTTCTCACTGGTTCTCTGCAACATAATACTAAAATATAACTGTATTTCCATTTTTTAGGGCTTTTGAGCGCAGGTTATGAATATGTATTACCTAAGGCTCCTTTGAACACAATAGAGTGGTTTGGCCATTGTGTAGACAACAGATAAAAGATGGCTGAACACATCAGTGCTGTTGGCAAACCCACATTATTCTACGGTGACATGGAGACAATTTCAAATTGGCACTACTGTGGATTACTGCATATGCTCAGGGACAATAAAGAATGTTTTGATCCAAGAGTTGCTTTAATCGGTTGCAATTTACACCACATTAGCATTGATTGTTTCTATGGGTTACTCCACTGGGGCAAAATAGTAAAGATTAAAGAATACCAAGTTACTACTGTCTTCTTCTGACTACAGAAACTAAAGAGTCAGATCCAATGTAGATTTTAGACTTTGCACATACTGGAGAAGGCTGTATGGCTCCAACCAGACCAGTTTATATTGTCTTACCATCAGCAGTTTTATTCCAAGCTGGCATTAAAAGATTGCAACTACCATGCCAGTCATGTTAAAGTTGGCTTGAGGCCGTACTACTTCTCCGGTACTGGTGCCTGTTCCGTCTCACAGGATGAGTTTCAGCTATGAGTAAAAATAGCTGCAGCTTCTGCACAAATAGGAGGTTTAAAGGGCATGAAAAGGCAAAAAAATAAAATCCCATTTTTACTTTGTTTAATGAAAAAGACACATATCTCCAATATAATTTAATTTAAAAAATTGTGTACCGTTTTTATAAGAAACCTGACTGTATGCAGTGAAATTCTCCCTTCATTTACTGCTGTGGATAGGAATTGTCAGATGGTCCCTAACTGCTCTGCAGGGAAACAATCATACTTATGAACAGCAGGGGGAGCCCCCACCTTACTTCCCAGCCATGCAGAACTCAAGCAGCTTTGTTTATGACGATCCCTAAGCAGCCCAGACCACACTGAGCATGTGCACAGTCTTAGTCTTGCAAAGATGTATAACAAAGTTACAAGATGGTGACCTCCTGTAGCCAACTTTGAAAGCATAAATCATTTGTTTGATTAGGCTTGTGGTGCAGTAAGTTCATGTTTATATTTAGTATACAAAATACAGCATTTCTAGCCTTATTCTATTTTAGACTTTACATGCCCTTTAAAGGCGCAGCTCCTTTAGAATTACGGGCCTTTCCCAAGAGTCAAAGTTTTCTGTTTTATTTCTATAGGCCAATAGCGCTGACACTTTTCTGATCTATCTTTAAATAGCACTGGCACTCCTACAGTCATACCCCAAGGCAATATTTGATCATTATTTCAATATTAGTAATTCATTGTGAAACAACAGAACAAATATCATGCGCTGTTTACATTTTGTACTGCTCAATTAAAATTCACAATGCAATAAACCAATTTCGCAAGAATTTTACACTGCGAAATTCACATTTTTTATTCTTATTTGTGCAAATCGTTTTTCTCTTTGCAACTTTTATTACATTCCCCCAATAGAGTGAAATCTATAATGACTACGTCATATTCGGATTCGGTTTGGTATTTGGCCGAATCTTTCGCAAAGGATTCAGGGGTTCGGCGAATCCAAAATAGTGGATTCAGTGCATGTATATGAGAGCTTGTTAAGAAGATATCCAACCTGACAGCTGCTCCCATGGTTTAATTTAGCCACAAAGCCTACAAAGACTACTCTTACACCATCCCTTCTAATGTACCAGGCAGTGTTAACAACCTTTTGTTGGTTTAGTTTAATCTGTCCTCTTCAAGCAGCCTATATCAACTGGCCAGATGTTTATTTTAAAGGGTAACTAAAGGCCTGAATGAACATTGCTTCTATGAGTAAGTTTTAAAGCTCAGATTAATTGTTTTTGCAGCTATTATATATACTGTAGCCTGGACCAGAGGAGGCTCAGCTCGGCACAGACCATGGCCCGGCATTGGTCCATGGCCCTGTGGTTGGGGACCCCGGGTTAAATCATCAATATGAAGAAGGAAGCTACAAAGGATGAACCCTAGGTATTGGAAAAGCACCACAGGAGTCTTAACTAAGAGAAGGGATACTATATGGGGGGTTTAGGTGCCCTTTTATTTAATCTAATAGGTGACTGGTTGCTATGGTTGTTTTATTCACAGCCGGGATTTCCACAACACAGGGCACCCACAAAATATGGAACAAAACAAATGAAAGTTATTTTTTTTCTTACAAACCAGAACAGAGGAATCCTAGTGTAAATCTCTAGGAAACCTGCACTTTTATGACATTTAGCCCCTATACTGGCTTTGCAGACTGAGTGAACACAGCCCCTGTTATTCTCCTCTGTCTCATTGATATTCTAGGAAAAACAAACCTTCCCTCTTGAGCAGTGATCCCCAACCAGTAGCTCATGAGTAACATGTTACTCTCAAAACCTTTGGATGTTGCTCTCAGTGGCCTCAAAGCAGGTGCTTGTTTTTGAATTCCAGGCTTGGAGGCAAGTTTTGGTGCATAAAAACCATGTCTACTGCCAAACAAATGTTATTATTTGGCACCCCCGGAACATTTTTCATGTTTGTATGGATCTCCAACTCTTCTTACATTTGAATGTGGCTCATGAGTAAAAAATGGTTGGGTATTCTTGCTCTAGAGTTCTCTTTTTTTAAAGGAGATCTAAACCCCAAAAATGGTACCTCCCAACTGTCCCGTTTTCAGTGGTACAGTCCCACTTTTGACAGCTCAACCCTAAGTCCCGCGTTTGAACTGAAAAGTCCCGACTTTCTCTGCACTGAACAGCCAGAAAAAGAAAAAAAGTTTCTAACTTAATTGGCTTTCGTCAGAGAGCCCAGAACAGCCACCAGGTGCAAATAAGATACTTTGTAATGATTTTGAGATAAGCAAATAAGTAATTGTAACAATTTAGATAAGGAGGGCCCTTGGGAAAAGTTAGACTCACAGCTTAAAGGGCAATTTACCTTCATTAGCAAAACTGATTAATAAATGAAAAAAACACAGAAATATGTTCAAACTTTCATGACCTGACAAATTTTGTAAAATGAACATGGTAATTAGGGGGTGTAGCCACAAATATGGGCGTGGTCAAAATGTTGCCTCGATACACACATTTTTTTGTCCCTCTTTTTATTTCCAAAATGTTGGGAGGTATGTGAATTTGGCTACAAATGCCATATTTTATATACTGAATTTATTGCACCAGCCTAAAGTTTCAGCTTGTCAATAGCAGCAATGATCCAGGACTTCAAACTTGTCACAGGGGGTCACCATCTTGGAAAGTGTCTGTGACACTCACATGCTCAGTGGGCTCTGATTGGCTGTTGAGAAGCTAAGCTTAGGGCTCGTCACTAATTATCCAGCAGAAAATGAGCTTCCCCTGTAATATAAGCTGATGCTACAGGTTTACTGATTATTAAATTCTGATGCTAATTGCACTGGTTTCTGTGCTGCCATGTAGTAATTATGTGTATTAATTACTAATCAGCCTTATATTGTGACATTTCTATTCTATGTGTACTGTATATTGTGAGTGGGTCCCTAAGCTCAGTAAGTGACAGCAGCACAGAGCATGTGCAGTTAATCAGCAGAAAAGAAGATGGGGAGCTACTGGGGCATCTTTGGAGACACAGATCTTCACTGCTATAGGGCTGTGGTTGCCTTGGGCTGGTACAGAAGCACAAAACATAATGTACAACATTTCTAGCTACTTCTATAGTTACGCTTTAGTTCTCCTTTAAGATGGGTTATATAGTGCAAAGAAAGTGCACCAGATCAGCCGTGTCCACGCTCATTTTATTTAATTAATAACTGTAACATTAGTGTTCCTTATGGAGTTGCACAGTGTAATATACTGCAGCTATTATGCTTTATTAAGCAATGACAAAATGCCTAGCTATACGCTGACTTTCTGAACAGCACAGCCTGTGCTACTCCAGGGTGCGGATTATTTCGGTGCCGTTATACAAGCCTTAATATTCCAACAAGGTGGTTAAAGGACTCGACTTATCAGGCAATTTGTGGCAAGACCGCTACAGACCACATGAGGCTCCTGAGACCTGGGGTCAATTGGAAGTGTCATACAATAGCGTGTGTGAGGCAAGAGAATGTCACTGATCTTTTTCCCTCTGAATCACTCCAGCTCAGTTAGACATGGAGCCCTAATCTTGCCCCTGCCACCCGTCTCCCTCCCTAGGCTGCAGTGGAAAGGGATGACAGGTGTGTGCTCTGTAACCAGGGGCTAAGTTACCAACCCCAGTGTAAACAAGTCCCATCTCTATGCCCAGACCCATCTAAATTTAACAGCATGGTACATTTTCAGCCTTGATACAGGCCCAAAAGAGGCAGGGAGGATGAGTCAGAGAAAAGAACGGGCTGGTGGAATATTCCTCAGTAAGGATCCAGGAAAACAGACAAAGCATCCCACTCCATTTCACAGTTTTAATTCTTTAATATAAAAAGGTATCAATTACTCTGGCCACAGCTGATGCAGTTATCCAGAATGCTGGGGGTTGTCCGGATAAGGGGTTTTTGCATAATTTGGATCTCCATACATTATATCTACTAAAAAAATAATTTAAACATTTAATAATCCCAACATAGTTACATAGTTACATAGTTACTTGGTTAAATTGGGTTGAAAAAAGGCAAAGTCCATCAAGTTCAACCCCTCCAAATGAAAACCCAGCCCCATACACACACCCCTCTCTACTTTCACAGAAATTTTATATACCCATATCTATACTAACTATAGAGTTTAGTATCACAATAACCTTTGATATTATGTCTGTCCAAGAAATCATCCAAGTCCCTCTTATAGTCATTAACTGAATCAGCATCACAACATCACCCGGCAGTGCATTCCACAACCTCACTGTCCTGACTGTGAAGAACCCCCTACGTTGCTTCAAATGAAAGTTCTTTTCTTCTAGTCTGAAGGGGAGGCCTCTGGTACGGTGATCCACTTTATGGGTAAAAAGGTCCCCTGCTATTTGTCTATAATGTCCTCTAATGTCCTTGTAAAGTGTAGAAGTGCCTTTGTTCCAGAGAAAACAACCCCAACCTTGACAGTCTAATTTGTCTTCCCTCCCTCTAACCAATTTAGTTGCACTTAGTCTCTGCACTCTCTCCAGCTCATTTATATCCCTCTTAAGGACTGGAGTCCAAAACTGCCCCCATACTCCAGATGAGGCCTCACCAGGGACCTATAAAGAGGCATAATTATGTTTTCATCCCTTGAGTTAATGCCATTTTTATGCAAGACAGAACTTTATTTGCTGTAGTAGCCACAGAATGACACTGACTGAAATTAGACAACATGTTCAAGGTCTGGACTGGGATTCAAAATAGGCCCTGGCATTTCAAGTACAGAGAGGCCCAAACATCCCCCCACCAGCCCAATAATTAGTGTCTGTCTATGGCATCTTACAGCAGCCCCTCTGGCATTTGCCAGAACCCACAGATTGCCAGTCCAGTCCAGTCCTGAGGTTAAGATCCGTTATCCAGAAAGCCCCAGGTCCAGAGCATTCTGGATAATAGGTCCCATACCTGTATTTGCAGCTCTGCTTAGCATTGTGTCTCGCAATTATCTTAATCTAGATTTTTTTTAATATTAGCAGTTTTTTACACTGCAAAGATAAGGAATTGTAACAATGGTGCCACCTGCTGGTCGTTTCAACCCACTGTCTATTGTCATAAAAAAATATAATACAAGTTTTTAAATAATTGCACGTTGTAATTTACCTTATGTAACCAAACAATCCCTCCATCTGCGGTCTTAGCAAAAAACAAAGAAAGTAAGAAAGAAGGGAGGGGGGGAGAAAGAAAGAAAGAAAGAAAGAAAGAAAGAAAGAAAGAAAGAAAGAAAGAAAGAAAGAAAGAAAGAAAGAAAGAAAGATAGATTTGGCACAAGCAGCAGACAAACTAACATTCCATTTCCAATTGTTTTGTATTGGTTGTTTCCTATATTGCCGGCTGTTTCTATATTTAGCTTGACAACAACATTGTGATTTATTAGGGTGTCAGCACTGAGACACAATGTGCATTGTAAGGATTTCTGCTGAATAACAATCCCAAACTGGCAGCAGGCAGTATGGCAACAGCAGGACATCTAACCTATAAGTCGGTTTATGTATATTGGCTGGATACAGTTGGAACCCAAGGAATTTGTGTAAATAAACATGTGAAGTGCCACTGGCAAAAGCAAGGGGGCAGACAATGGAGAGCAGAATTTGATGCTCAGAGGTCTTCCACCAATATATGAGGGAATAGCTTTATAGGAAGATGCTGCAGAACAGTGATTTATGTAGTTTATACAGATAGAATTGCTACAGCTCCAGGTGTGTACGGCAGCCTACTTACTAGCAAGTACTAGAAATTGGTTCCCTCTGCTTTAGTTCCCTTTCAAAGTACTAGCAGAATCATTTCCAATTAAATCCCAATGTAAGAAGCATTTTGTTTAGAATAAACTGGGAGAGAAACAGTGACATGTCCCCTTCATTAGAACAATATCTTCCTCCCACCCCAGCGACAGGGAATAGACTTTTCTGTACTGACCCCTATTATTGTGCATTGTTCAGTTGGCAGCAGGTCAGTTATTTGCCCTCTTATTCCAATGCACAGGGTGGGGTCCCTAGTAACCCCAGGGATCCTATTTATACTATCCACTGAGGAAAGGGTGCAGCCTCCTCCCCCATATAAAAGACATATATATATATATATATATAAGTTGTATGAAACTTTTGCCAGAGAGCCCAGAACACCAGCAGCTGCACTTAGAAACATTTGTAACAATTTAAGATACGCAAAGAAAAGTTTGATTCACTGATCAGAGTGCTGCTGGAGTCGTTATTCTATTGTGAAATTAACCTGTACTGAGAGGAATACAGCTGCTCACCCAACGCTTCAAACTGTTTACTCAGAATTCTTCAGGCCAAAATGACAGCTTCACACCATTTACAACTGCCAAGACTCTTTGCCAGTGGTGAACAGGGCCTTTAGAAACCTACTCCATGGAGCATGGAAATAAGCATTGTGGAGTAATACCTCCAGCACAATAGGTGATGGGTCTCAAGTGAATTAGAATTTCCTCCCAAAAGCTCATGTTGGTCACTGTGTTCTCTGTGCATATGTGTGTGTGTGTGTGTGTGCATGTGTGTGTGCATATGTGTGTGTGCATGTGTGTGTGTGCATATGTGTGTGCATATGTGTGTGTGTGTGTGTGTGTGTAGACAACGATGACAACAGAACTCCCAGCAGCTTGTGGAGTGCACAAAAATGCATATAAATCAAAGTGATACATTAACTACTTGACCCACTCCCTACAATGATTTGGGTTGAATACTGCTTCTCCTCATTTATCATTTATTAGATTTTGGGGATTTTAGAAAAGGAATGGTGGGAGATGATGGGGGCTGAGGGCAGTCCATGGGGTGGAGTGTCAGAGATCCTTTCTGGACCCCCTCTGTTTGCAGTCCCCAACATGGTCACAGGGTCTGCGCCCTGCTAGTTACTTCACTACCCATAAATACATACATGTAACTTGCGTGCCATTTACACACTGCCACATATTAAGGGTTGCCGGCAGGGGCACATCACAAATGAGGCGAGTTGAGGCTGTCGCCTCAGACGGCAGCGCCCCACTAGGTACCAGGGGCGCCAAAAATGCAGCTCCTGGTACTTTAAGAGCCAAATTTCCAGTTTTTCAAACCGGAAATTCGGCTCTTCTATCACAGATAGGGCAGTTAGGCTGTCTGCGCTAGTGTACTGGTCCTCTCTGCCGCCCTTGTGGACCCCCCTGGACCCCTTGGGGCGCAAAAAGGTAAGTGCAACGGGGAAGGGGGGGGGGCATTAGCAACTGCTGCTGCCTGAGGCGGAAAAGGGGCCAGAATCGCCCTGGTTGCCGCCTCACGCCTTCAAAACCAAACACATATGGAATCCACAACCCGCATGGCTAATTAGCAATTCATTTAGATGCATGCTGCAGACTGAACTGATTTAGGGTAGAACTCGACGGTGCGGCTCGAGCCGACACGTCTAAACAAAAAATGGTCCCTTTTGTCGCACTCTGTAAATTACTTCTTATTGAAATAAAGTTTATAATTAATTAAATGATTTTTGGAGTTCATTTTAATTAATTGAGGTTTTTTATTAATTCACATAAAGTATCAAAAAACTTGTGCAAAACTCATTACGCAGATTACAGTTAATGCAAAAATTCACAGCATAAATTTCAACTTAACAATTCATATATAAATATCCATTTAATAGTGTAATTACTAGCAGCAATTAGAAGCAAGAGTGAATTATTTAAAAGGACTGGGAGGTATGATGGCTTGGGTTATTTAGGCATTCCTTATTTAAGAGCAGATATAAGCGGGTTAATCGTCAGCGCTTGTATATCACAGTCTCCTGTTATCTGCCATTCCGCTTGGAAAGAGAAACAAAGTCACAGTACGGCAATTCATAACTGTTAGGGCTCTTACAGACGAGCGTTTTTACCTGCGCTCCCCTGTGTTCCGTTTTTCTGCGTTCAGCCGTAGGGGAGCGCAGGAATAGACGCATTACATTCTTTCCAATGGGGCTGTACTCACACAGGTGCGTGTAGGCGCCGAACGCAGGTTGAGACGCAACATGCTGCATTTTTCCTGCGTTCGGCGCCTACACGTGCCTGTGTGAGTACAGCCCCATTGGAAAGAATGTAATGCATCTATTCCTGCGCTTCCCTGCGGCTGAACGCAGAAAAATGGAACGCAGGGGAGCGCAGGTAAAAACGCTCATCAGTAAGAGCCCTTAGGGTAAGGACACACAGGACGATTTGTCGCCAACGTTTTTAAAAAGCAAATTGCGGCGACATATCGCTCGTTTTGTCTCTGAACAAAAACAAATGAAAGACGCCAGCTCCTGTGCCCACAGCGCATTTGTGAATCGCCTGTAGCTCCAAAACGCACTGAGACCCTTTTCCGAGCGATTTATCCGAAAAAGCATGTACTTAGAAAAGCACTGAAATCTCCTAGACACGCACACACATACAGATAAGTAGCAGCAATTGTATTCAAATTACAATGCGAACGCAATGACGCAAGAACGCAAAGATGCCAGGTTACAGCGGGAAGCACAAACTGTTTCCGGTTTGGGTGGAGCACGTACCGCACAGAGTAATGGGATACAAATCGCTCTGTGCCAATAGTCGCTGTGAATCGTCTGTTCAAAAAAGACGATCGTCTTGTCGCCGCAATTTACTTTTTTAAAACGTTGGCGACAAATCTTCCAGTGTGTTCTTACCCTTACTGTTATTACTGATAAGAAGTACACAGTAACAAGTAACGACTTCGGCTGCTCCTGCAGAGAACAATGTGCTTATTATCCGAAGTTCCAGAAGGGAGGGAACACAAGCAGCTCGATTGTATGTAAGTTTAAAAGTTTATACTTGCCAAGTCTTGACCTCCATACGACGAATGCTTAACCACCACGTCAAAGCTTGGGAACTGTTAGTATAGCAACATTCTGACACGTTTCTAGGAGTCAGCAGTCATATGCCGATTTTTTACCGAACTGTGTTCTCATACTTGTCCATAATCAAATTGGATGCATTTAACCCAGAGTCCATTCACCTCATGGCCGACACGTCGCCATGCAATGAAACGAATGCGACGTTTCGGATGTCCTGAAGATACAGGAAGTGAAGGAGAAATCGCAGGTAGGAATCTACATTTATCCAACTCTCGGATGAAAATGCAGCGTCTTCATCTCACAGGATTAATGCAGTTCCATCGAGTTCTACCCTTATGTGCAGCCATGCATCATGTATCTAAACGAATTGCTAATAAGCCATGCAGGCTGTGGATTCCATATGTGTTCGGTTTTGAAGGGGTGAGTGGCAACCAGGGCCAGCCTTAGGCCTATTGGACCAATTGGGCCCAATAGGGCCCCGCACCGCTGGGGGCCCCGCAACACAGGGCGGCACAGATAATATTTCCCTCAGCACATGATGCTGCCTGGCCTGCCCCCAACTTTGAGAGTCCAGCCCATCCCCAAATCCATACGTCCAGCCCACCCCCAACTCTGCTAATCCAGCCTATCCCCCAACTCTAATAGGCCCAGCTTTCCTCCAACCTTGATAGGCCCTGCCTGCCCCCAATCCAACCAAGCCTGCTCCCAAGCTGAATCGGCCCAACCTGCCCCAAACTAATTGGCCCAGTCCACTCTCCTATTTCCTCCCTCTCTCTCTTACCCTGTGTGCCCCTATTATGTGCCCCTATTATGTGCCCCTATTTCATCCCTCTCACTCTCTTACCTTGTCTGCCCCTTTCCTTTCTATTTTGTGCCTGTATGCCCTTATTTTCCTAAATACTTGGTGTGTCAGTAGCCAGCAACACTTTGTCTAAAGGCCCCGCCAACATGGTCCCAATTGGGCCCCACATTTGATAGGATCAGCCCTGGTGGCAACCCTATACATGTTATGCATTTATTTTGGCCCAAAGTTACTGCGCAGTCAAGCAAAGTTTTCTACCAGTTCTTATTTCTATCTGCAGACTGTCAGGCGTTGCTTCTTTAAATCTCATACGTAATCTGTTTGAAACAATGAATTAAACATTTATATTAAGCATTGCCAAGGAGGAGGCTGCCGGCCATATATCCTGCATGAGACGCAGTACATGTGCCCAGTATTTGCAATAAACCAATTCTCTTGCATTCATGGAAAACATGAGGTCGCACGTGAAAGGGCGCTCATATAAAAACCGTTTTACCATTTATTTTTCAGTTGTTTAATGTGATGCAAAAACCTTTAGCTAAGGTCATTGGGGTGAGATAACGTAGCTCAGGGCAGGTCAGGGGTTCAGCGACCTGCCATTCTGCTAATTAACATGAAATTAACTCATTACACTTAATACATTAAGCCGTGTGTGGAGGAATGTGCACTGCCTGAGGTCTGATTCCCATGAGCGATTAAATACACATTACTGAAATCACAGCTTTTGCTACTAAACCTACAAACCAGCGTACACAGCAATTAGAACTGGGATCATAAAGAGCCAAAGGACACAACAGAATGTGAAGGGTAAGGTAGCCCCTTAAACCTTCTGGGCCCCCTGCAGCCTCAGGGTCTGCTTCCTCTGTAGTTACGCCCCAGGGTAGCCATGTCCATGGAAATCTTGTAAAAATCGTCAAAATGGGGTTCTGGAGTATATATATTGGGCTAAAATTGATATCTAAATTGAGTGTGTGCCCCTTCTAACCACATGTTGGCAGTGCAGACTTACAGGGAGGAGAAATAATCTGAGAATGTTCAAAGTGTATTTATCTTGTTTAAGTAAGGATAATGTGCCTTATCTTAATTATTATCCTTTATTTGTACATACAGCACTTTAGGGTGGCGGCAGACACAACGTTTCCGGGGAGATTTGACAAATCTCCTCTTCTTCGGGCGACTAATCTCCCCAAAATGCCTTCCTTATCGGTCGTTTGGACCAATTTGACAGCTTTTCTGCCTGTGTATGGGGCTTCCGACGGATCTTCCTGATCGATATCTGGCCACGATATCGATCGGGAAGGTTTGATATTTAACCGACCGACCCGTCGGAGACCCTTGGCGTATCGTAATTAGATCGTTCGAATTACCCCCGATATAGCCATGCGGTTAGTGGCATATCGGGGAAAGTCTATGGCCAGCTTAAGTCAGGTCTTCAGGAGGAACAGGAAAAGAATATGCAGCGTGCCTGGAGCCAGCCTACAAGTAAGCCACAGGCTAAATTGCACTGCACACCTCCTACAATTGTGCTCTGATGGAAAGGGAGTTTTTAAAAAAAAAAAAAAAAAAAAAAAAAAAAAAAAAAATAGCAAAAGTGTATAAGCACAGTACAATGAAGTGTGGAGACAAACGGGAAAAAAAGAAAAATAATGAGGAGCACAGTAGAAAAGACAAGGGTTAGAGAAGTAGCAGGAGGGGAAACCTAATAAAATCAGAAGAGAATTGAAAGTTTAAAAAGAAGGAGGATTCAGGGATGAAAAGAGGAATTGAAAAAGTACAAAACAAGAGATCAAAAGATAGAATGGAAGGGGGGGGGGGAAGTAGAGGAGAGATGGAAGAAGAGGAAAAGTGGAAAACAAAAGAGGAAACAGTGAGGGAATAGTATAGTGTGGAGAGAATATGAGAGCAAAGCAGAAAGGGATTACAGATACAATTACCCCTGCTGTCCTCCTGCTGCAGAATTGTGTGGCAGTAGTTGTACTTGTGTACCAGTACCTGACTGGTGTATATATATATATATACAGTACTTCAATACTTGTGTATACTCAGGTCTGCCATCAGGGGGGGACAAGTGGCCCAGGCATGAAGGGGGGCCCGGCAGTACTGCAGTTTTGAAAAGAGCCGGGCCCCCCTTGAGAGCGCCAAAGCCTGTGGCCATCCCAAAAAATGGAAGTGCCGAGAACAGCCGAAGGACCCGAAACCACGAAAACAGCCGAAGCCGAAGTCCCAAAACCACGAAAACAGCCGAAGTCCCGAAACGGCGAAAAGACCCGAAGTCACGAAAGAAGGCAAAGTTGAAGTCCTGAAGCCACAAGTTCAATTCTACTGAACACCAATGTTGTTGTTTTTTTGTTTTTTTCAATCCCCTGGCCACCAATGTATTATTTTAATATTCTATAGGCCCCTGCCACCAATTTTTTTTAACTTGTAAGGGAGACCCTGACACCAATGTTTTTTTTTTTAACTTATAAGGGGGCCCTGACCATCAATAGCTTTTTATAACTTGTGTGTGTGGAGGTTACTTTTTTAGCACTGATGTCTGTGTGGTCTTTGGGCGGGATGGAGTATGGGCTTGGGTGGAGTGGGCGGGATCTGGGGTGGGGCTTGGGCGCTAGTGTGGGCAGGGCCCAGGGGGCCCTGAAAATTTTGTTGTACAGGGCCCCCTGATTTCTAATGGCAGCCCTGCAGACAATAATATCTTCAAATTGCAAATAGGACTTCTGCCATTGACTTCTACAGGACCTCAACCGGTTGAAGATGGGGTATTTTAAGATTCTGACTTTATCTAGCATTGGGTTATAATAAATCTCGAAAAATTTTAGTTTTTTTCCACTAAAAATTCGGATTTTATAGTGAAAACGTTTTTACCATTTGGACTTAATAAATTATCCCCTAAAAGTGCATTTGGAATGTTTTTGGCATAGTCAGAGATAGGTATAAAAATTTTTAAAAAAAACCACACCCATGAATAAAATGGAGCTGGAATTATCAGGGGAAAAACTCTGCCTTCTGGGGAAAAACATGATTTGTGTCCAAAACTGCACCTTGTACTTGCGTTTGTAAAAAAAAAACCTTTAGAGTGAAAGACCTACGTCTTCACAGTTGAAATGCTTTAGATATTAATATGGTGTATGAATTGCCCCTGACAGGCTCGATTGCCTCTTTCTAGCGCCTGTAAGTCATCATGCACACGAAACTTCATCCAAGTGACACAAAAAACCAACTTGCATTTTAAAGAGGAATGAGCCCAACCCCGTTTAAAGTCATTACTGTTTTTTAACAAAAAAATGTTACAAAATGCTGTGAAGGACATCATGTACCATATTTTATATGTTTGTGTTTCATACCTCCCAACATTTGAAAATTGTAAAGAGGGACAAAAACATCACGTTGGAAATGTTTGACTCTGCCCATTTTATGGACACACCCTATAATTACCATATCCATTTTACAAAATGTGTCAGGTTATGAAAGTTGGAACACATTTCTGGGAGTTTAGGGCCATTTTTATGCCATTTAAGCTGTAAGTCACAGTTCCCCGCAATCTTAAATAGTTAAATTTGTATCTTTGCTTATCTTAAATTGTTACAAATGTACCTAAGTGCTGCTGCTGCTGCTCAGTGTTCTGGGCTCTTCAGAAACTTTGTATCTTTTTCTGGCGTCAGTCCAGAAAACCAAAGAGAAAATCAGGACTTTTCAGTACCAAACCTGGGACTGTGGGATGAGCTGTCATAATCGGGACTGTCCCGCAGAAAACGGGGCATTTGGGAGGTATGGTGTTTCCCAAAAAAGAGACAGAAGGAATTCACATGCCTCGTGCTACACTCACAGCATTGGCCACTTCCTTAAGATCAAAACTGATAGAATCAGGGGCGTTTCAGGACTTCTTGCTGCCCTTAGGTGGCCTTTCTGATACCGCACCCCCCCCTCGTACCTCGGTAGATATAAGAACAACACTCAATAGTAAAATCCAGGTCCCACTGCGACACATTCAGTTACATTGAGTAGGAGAAACAACAGCCTTCCAGAAAGCAGTTCCATCCTAAAGTGCTGGCTCTTTCTGAAAGCACATGACCAGGCAAAATGACCCGAAATGCACCTACACACCAATATTACAACTAAAAAATACACTTGCTGGTTCAGGAATGATATTTTATATTGTAGAGTAGAGTCCTGCGTGCAACCAATTTGTGCAACCCGATCCGCGACCCGATGACCATCAAGAAACAGGAAGTGCTGTCATTGTAAACAGGAAGTGACAACATTGGAAGTAGGCAAGAGCAGAAAAAAAGGAGTAAAACTCGTTATTGAGAAGACCCGCGACGCGAACTGCAACCCGCAAACTCGGAGAACCGCCGACCCGTGTCTATACCCGCTCCCGAAACTTCAACTGCAATCCGCAGGTTTTTGCAGGTAACCGACTTGCTGCAGGAATTATTTGCAGTGTAAACAGTGTAATTTAGAAATAAAAACTGCATAATAAAAATCATGACAGAATTCCTTTAAAATGGTTATTCTCTCTACATATGGGATTCTGAACCCATAGGCTGTGAGCCAAAATTGGGCCACTATGCAGTCTCCTCTTTGATAATTGTCTTCCTACAATGGAACACAGTGCACTAATTTTCATTTTGGTATCAGATAGCTTAATATTGCACGGGGAGCTATGTATCCTAAGGACAGCATTGGGTAGTGTGCCTCCCAGACCTACAGTATATCTCAAATGTAAGAAGTATATAATGTTTTGGATAGTAGATCATAAAAGGTGTAACACTTACTGGAAGACCACGGTTAGTATTTTATATCTAGCTCATTCTTAGGGTAGTGAGTGTGAGTAATCTATAATCTTAGTTATAGGTGTGTTACCAAATGTTTAAACAATTTAATAAGTCTTAAGTTGGTGCTGAAGTCGACCCCACTGATGCATCATATCTGGGACTCCAGAAAAGACCTACTCATCAAAAAAGTTGAAGAAACTGTCATATCCAGGTATGACCCCATGTAGAGTCCCTTGGTTAATATGATAGTCCATATTTCTTTAAGCTTTTACTTTGAAGGAAAACTGCAGTTTTTTTATTTTTTAATTCTGATTTTTTTTAACTGAATTCATTGTTGTTGATGATTAAAAGGCAGGCTCCTGGCAGGGTTTCCTTTAAATAATGTTTCATCTTGTGTTTACTGGAATTAGCACCTCTCTTTCTGAGGATGGTTTTCACTCTGTTTTCTGTTCTCTTTTACAAACACAGCTGCGAGGAGGGAATCAAGAAACCATTAACTATTACAGAGAGAAATTTAACTTTTGGTCACCGGCGAACAAACACAGACGACATAAATACAGCTCTCTCCAGGGAACCTTTTGTAATGACCGGACACTGAATTGAAGCAATCAGATGGGAGCCGGTATGGTGAGGAGCCCGTGGTATTCCCGTAAATGCCAGAACTGCGTTATCCAGCGACAAATCTCCTCTCCTTCAGGCTACTAATCTCCCCGAAAAGCCTTCCTGTTGGCTAAAATGTAAATCGCTGGTGGGATGACACACAATAAAAGAATTAGCACGGAAAGATCAGGGTCTAAAATGCAAAATGACCAAGCAAGGAGCGAAGGTCAGGGGCAGGTTTGTAAGAGTAAGTCCAAACAGGGCGTTTTGGGGAGATTTGGTCGCCTGACGACTAATCGCCTCGTTTTTGTGGCGACCAATCTCCCCAAACGCCTACCCTGTTCCTGCGCTGGCTAAAATGAAAAAAACGCCGGCGCTAATCACACGCGGCGGTTCGTTTTCTGAAGTCTCCCGAAGTTGCCTCACGAGGAAACTTCGGGCGACTTCAGAAAACGAATCGCGGCGTGTGATTAGCGCCGGCAGTTTTTAATTTGAGCCGCCACATATTCAGGGAAGGCGTTTGGGATTTGAGATTGATCACCACAAAAACAAGGCGATGAGTCGCCAGGCGACCAAATCTCCTCAAAACGCCCTGTGTGGCCTGACCCTTAAGGGTCCAGATAACAGAATGACAAACACATGGGAATAATGAAGTGTGTGGAGACAAGTGAGCAGATTTTTATTCATAAGGTGCATTTGATGCATAACCTCACCACACTTAAAAAGACATGATACCTGTCACCCTTAATCCAGAACCACTGCTAGGCTCCCTGGTCTTGGCTCTGCTTCTGCCTTTAACAGCCGCCATTCACATACGGAGAAGCCCTCAGCTAATTGGGTGCTGCCAGGTCTTAAAAGAGGAGAGCCAAGTAAATGTTCTGGACGAGCAAAGGGGCGTGATCAGTCTCAAAGTCTTTGGACTAGGGATGCACCGAATCCAGGATTCGGTTCGGGATTCGGCCAGGATTTGGCCTTTTTCAGCAGGATTCGGATTCGGCAGAATCCTTCTGCCTGGCCGAACCGAATCCAAATCCTAATTTGCATATGTAAATTAGGAGTGGGGAGGGACATCACGTGACTTTTGTCACAAAACAAGGAAGTAAAATGTTTTCCCCTTCCCACCCCTAATTTGCATATGCAAATTAGGTTTCGGATTCGATTCGGTATTCGGCCGAATCTTTCGTAAAGGGTTCGGGGGTTCGGCCGAATCCAAAAAAGTGGATTCGGTGCATCCCTACTTTGGACAGAAGTTACAGTACTAGGAGTAGGCAAAGGGTAGTCAGACATGCCGGGATCAGTGAAGGCGGATTTCAAGCAAGGTCAGACATGCCGGGTCAGTGCAGGCAGCGTTCAAGGATAGTCAGGCAGGCAAAGGTCAAAAACCAGAAGAATCAGAATAGTCAGGCTGGCAAGGGTCAATAATGGTGGAATCAGAATAGTCAGGAAGGCAAGGGTCAATAATGGTGGAATCAGAATAGTCAGGCAGGCAAGGGTCACGATAATCAGAATTCAGGATAGTCAGACAGGCAGGATCAATAACAGGAAGACAAAATCGAACCCACTAAACAAATTAGACATAACAACGGGCAATTAGTTTAAATGGAAAGCCCCTTTAAATGCGCAATGACGTTGTGCCGCCAGTGACGTTGCACACATAAAAACTGAAAGTACCATCAAAAGAATCTGTAGTGGGAGCTCCCAGTGCACACTAAATACTAACTGTCACACCAGCACCCAAGCTTTTTTTACTATGTTATAGAATGGCCAATTCTGACTTTTTCAAGCTTTCTTTCCAGCTTTCAAATGGGGGTCACTGACCCCATCTAAAAACAAATGCTCTTTAAGGCTTCAAATGTATTGTTATTGCTACTTTTTATTACTCATCTTTCTATTCAGTCCCTCTCCTATTCATATTCCTGTCTCTTATTCAAATCAGTGCGTGGTTGCTAGGATAATTTGGACCCAAGCAACCAGATTGCTGAAATCGCAAACTAGAGAGAGATGCTGAATAAAAAGGTAAATAACTCAAAAACCACAAATAATAAAACCAATTGCAAATTGTCTCAGAATATCACTCTCTACATCGTACTAAAAGTTAATTTAAAGCTGAACAACCCCTTTAAATTAGCTGTTCAATCAGTCAATTTTAGTCAGCACCGTATCATCCTCATACTCATGGACCGATTTTTTCACTGCCCTTAGCCCCACTGGCATCCGGAGACCTGAAGTCACATTTCATTTTCCTTTTGCGGCATTCCGTGGTTGTTGATTGATTTGCCGGTCAAGGTTAAGGGGCAGATTTATCAAAGGTTGAGGTGAATTTTCAAATGAAAAAAAAATTCGAGTTTCGAGCTTTATTTTGTGTACTTCGACTAGGGAATAGTCCAAATTCGATTTAAATTTGAAAAAAATTCAAAAATGCGAATATCGAAATTTATCATGTACTGTCTCTTTAAAAATTCGATTTCGACCACTCGCCATCTAAAACCTGCCAAATTGCTGTTTTAGCCTATGGGGGACCTCCTAGAACCGATTTGGAGTCAATCTGTCAATCTTTGGGAAGAACTTTGAATCGAATTTGATCAAATGTGATATTCCTTCGATTCATAGGATTCGAATTCAGCTGAATATGGACCTATTCGATCGAAAACTGACCTATTCGACCAAAAAAAACCTTTGACTTCATTTTGGTTGGTCTGAGCATCTGAATGGGGTGGGGATGGAAGGGGTGACATCTATGTGCTTTTTCCCAACCTGTGCCTCATGAATATAATGTTGATGAACACATGAGTAGTGATGGGCGAATTTGTTCTCCAGGCACAAATTCACAGCGAATTTGCGCGTTTTGCTGTCGGTGATTAAATTTGCGAATTTGCAGCGAAAATTTGCCGGCGTTGAAAAATTCGGACGCCGGCTTCAAAGACATCAAAGACGATTATTGGACGCCCATTGAATTTTTGATGCCAGCGAATTGTCGCTGGCGTCAAAATCTGCGTTTCACAAATCTCTCTCTAGTAACCAATAGCAACCAGCGAGATGCACACCTGCCATAAATTACAGGACAAAAATGAAAGACTCTTTCCACCTGTTATCCCAGTGCTTTCATTGTTATCTTTCAGTTTACAAAACAAAGGGGATGACACTTCCTGGGTCCCCTAATTTACTAGTGATTTAGTATCTGTGCAAGTCTATGTATTTTCAGAAAAAGTGTTTTTTAAGTTACAAAGTTATGATCATAGGCAAGTTCGGGCGACTTCGGAAAACTGAAGTATGCCATCCTGCCGACGATTCACATTCTTGCCGGCAGGAAGGCATTTTGGGAAGATTAGTTGCCCACAGAAGAAAAGATCTCCCCGTGTGCCACCACCCCAACAGGGCCGGATTTACATAGTGGGCGCCCCTAGGCCCACTGCCGTTCGTCGCCCCTGTCATCATCTGGACAGGAGCAATGGGGATTGGCACACGGGAAATTAAAAAAATTATTGTATCTCCAGCGCATCCCCAGTGTTTTTGAACTAATGTGGGTGTGGTTGGGCAGCATGCCACCCCCTAAAATCCTGCCACCCTAGGCCCGGGCCTAGGTGGCCTTTCCACAAATCCAGGCCTGCACCCCAAACAAGAAATCCACCATACAACGTCAAGGTCAGACTGGGGAAGGTGGGCCCACTGGGAAATCCAGGCTAAGGGCCAACCACTCTGTTGGCTTCCATCATACTGCACTGCTGCACCCACCAGCTAAGGGCCACGGGACACTCCAATACACCTTTCCGATGGGCCCCCATGATGATTATCACTGCCACCTCCAGTTATCTGCCCAACAGAACCAGGGCCCACCAGCAGGGCCGGAACTAGGGGTAGGCAGAAGAGGCACGTGCCTAGGGCGCAAAGGTAGAGGGGCGCCAGGCACGTACCTCTTTTGATGCCTTCCCCTAGTTCGGACAGTTGTGGCCAGAAGCTGCGGCAGCTAAATTCAACTGCTTGTGAGTCCGCGCATGCGCACTATTCCTTCATCTGCGCAGACGCACTAGCGCTTTGTTGGTGCATGCGCAATAATGCTTCATCGGTGCGAGCGGGTTGGGGCGACGTAGTTGGCCGAGTTGCCTAGGGCGCCCGGCCGACTTGGCCCGGCACTGCCCACCAGGTTTTTTCCTAGGGTAATGGCAGGCTAATCTGTCCATTTCTTTTAATCTGTCCATTTTTACCCCAAACCATGGTTAGTAAATGGTTAATAGTGTTCAGTCTGTTTAGAAGGCTCTAATGAGCTACTTATACAAAATGAGTCCCGCTTAATTGCGATTGGTTTTAAAAATGGGTGGGTACATTTGTAAATGTATATATATGTATGAAGATATGTGTTCCATTTAGGATTGCCTATGACTAAGTGCTAGGTATATCACAAAGCAAGAGACCTGCGGCACAACTGTTATAGTTGAATAGGTGATTAGTATTTATTCATCTCATAAAAAAGGGCAACGTTTCGGGCCTCCACTGGGCCCTTTTTCAAGCTAGGTAAGCATGAAACGCATTACGCTCCATGTGGGGTTCGTTTGTTGATTTTTGATATGTTATAATAAAACTTTTTTTAATAAAAAGCTTGGATATAGAAAATTTTTTTGAATCTGTAGTCTTACCTCTGTTTGGTCACTAGAGGTCTTTATCATGCCATAACATTTGCTATCTATTTCCCAAGTTCTGTGATCCAGATTTTTTTGTGGATTAATCTGTCCTTGTACCATGTCTTTCATATTTATGCATTTCCATTGTACTTATAGGAATGCATTAATCCAGGATTTGGTTCAGGATTCAACCAGGATTTGGTGCAGGATTCAACCAGGATTCAGCCTTTTTCAGCAGGATTTCCTTCTGCCAGGCAGAACCGAATCAGAATCCTAATTTGCATATGCAACTTTGCATATGAAAATTAGGGGCTGGCAGGAAATCGCGTGACTTTTTGTCACAAAACAAGGAAGTAAAAATGTTTTTCTCTTCCCACCCCTAATTTGCATATACAAATTATGAATCGGTTCAGCCTCGCAGAAGGATTCGGCCGAATCCTGCTGAACAAGGCTGAATCCTGGTTTAATCCTGAACCAAATCCTGAACCAAAGTACAATGGAAGTGCATAAATATAAAAGGCATGGTACAAGGACAGATTAATCCACAAAAAAAGCTGGATCACAGAACTCGGGAACTAAGCCGAATCCAAATCCTGCTGAAAAAGGCCGAATCCTGGATTTGGTGCATTCCTAATATTTTACTTGGAGTGCTCCCAAAACACCCCCATCCTTTTCTTAGCAAAGGTTCATGACTTGTGCCTGAGAGTAAGGTGTATTTCAACAAAATATGTGAGGCTCCTAATTCAGCCGGGTTTCCATTTTGCCTGCCTTTCTCCCTTGAAGTGTTTAATATCATTGAGCATGTAATGAGAGCCGTGCCGATGGGTTGTGTGCTCTATTAATAGTAAGTTGGTGTGAGTGCAGTGGCACGGCCATGACAAGTGATACAATATTATCCCACCTGGTGTTTTTACAGCTAAAAACGAATTTCTGCTAAGGCTCCACAATACCACATATCATCTTGACAGGAATAAAATAACATTATTACCAATGTTGAAAATAAAAAGAGTTAAAATAAGCAAAAATATGGCCATACAGGGATACTGTCATGGGAAAAAACATTTTTTTCAAAATGAATCAGTTAATAGTGCTGCTCCAGCAGAATTCTGCACTGAAATCCATTTCTCAAAAGAGCAAAATGATTTTTTTATATTTAATTTTGAATTCAGACATGGGGCTAGACATTTTGTCAATTTCCCAGCTGCCCCAAGTCATGTGACTTGTGCTCTGATAAACTTCAATCACTCTTTACTGCTGTACTGCAAGTTGGAGTGATATCATCCCCTCCCTTTTCCCCCCAGCAGCCTAACAACAGAACAATGGGAAGGTAACCAGATAACAGCTCCCTAACACAAGATAACAGCTGCCTGGTAGATCTAAGAACAACACTCAATAGTAAAAACCCATGTCCCACTGAGACTCCTTCAGTTACATTGAGAAGGAAAAACGGCAGCCTGCCAGAAAGCATTTCTCTCCTAAAGCGCAGGCACAAGTCACATGACCAGGGGCAGCTGGGAAATTTACAAAATATCTAGCCCCATGTCAGATTTCAAAATTGAATATAAAAAAATCTGTTTGCTCTTTTGAGAAATGAATTTCAGTGCAGAATTCTGCTGGAGCAGCACTATTAACTCATGCATTTTGAAAAAAAACATGTTTTCCGATAACAGTATCCCTTTAAGTTTTGGGTTGAAAAAAAGACCATCAAGTTCAACCCCTCCAAGTGAAACCCAGCATCCATATCCACACACACTCACACTGACCCGTCCATACACTCACATAAATTCTATATACCCATATCTATACTAACTGTAGACTTTAGTGTCACGGTAGCCTTGGGTATTATGTCTGTCTACTAAAGTCCCAATTAAAAGCATTAAAGTGGTGGTTCACCTTTAAGTTTAATATTAGCATGTTATAGAATGGCTTATTCTTAGCAACGTTTCAATCGGTCTTCATTTCTTCTTCTTAAATGGTTTTGAGCTATTTGCTTTCTTCTTCTGATTCTGTTCAGCTTTCAAATGGATGTCACTGACCCCATCTAAAAAACAAATGTTCTGTAAGGCTACAAATGTATTGTTATTTCAAATTTTTAATACTCATCTTTACTGTATAATTGGGCCTCTCTCCTAATCATATTTCAGTCTCTTATTCAAATCAAGGCATGGTTTGTAAGTTAATTTGGGCCCTAGCAATGATATTGCTAAAATTCCAAACTGGAGAGCTGCTGAATAAAAAACACAAAAAACAAATAATAACAAATAAAAAAAAAACAATTACAAATGGTCTTTGGATATCAGTCTATATACTTGTAAAGTGTAATCATGTCCTCTTACAGGCGTCTATTTTTTCAAGGAAGACAGCCCCAACTTTGACCCTCCCTCTAACCTCAATTTGTTTTGGTTTACCACAAATTAAAGGATCCATTGAACTTGTTGCAAGCCAAAAACATAAAATAAAATGATTTAAAAATAATTGACCTAGATGTTTGTGGAATATGATTTATTACTGGTGGCACCTCAAATCTACCCAGGTGTTATTTCACCTGAAGACCAACCCAATCTAACCAGTACCTTTCCCATTTATCTAGCTAATATCTATATGTACAGGTATGGGATCCGTTATCCAGGAACCTGTTATCCAGAAAGCTCTGAACTACGGAAAGTTTGTCTCCCATTGACTCCATTTTAGCTAAACAATCCAAATTTTGAAAAATTATTTCCAAAGCATTATCTTGTACTTGATCCCAACTAAGATATAATTAATCCTTATTGGAAGCAAAACCAGCCTGTTGGGGTTATTTAATTTTTACATGATTTTCTAGTAGACTTAAGGTAAGAAGATCCAAATTACAGAAAGATCCGTTATCTGGAAAAACCCAGGTTCCAACCATTCTGGATAACAGGCCCTATACCTGTATATATCTAATCTAATTGTAAGGAACTCACCCTGGTGGTCTAGCGGCAGCGGGGTCCACGCCGCGTCCTCGTCGTGGACGCCCGTTGTGCTGCCTCCTTCTACTGTGCCGGCTTCCTCTAGGGCGCGCGCCGCGCGCACGCTCGTTATTTAAAGGCGCAGTCGCGCTGGCGTCATTACGCCAGCGCGCAATTGGCGCGAAAATCAAAGGTATTTAAAGCCCATTTAGATAACAGGACCTTGCCCGTTGTTAGGTTCAATTAGATTGTTCCTGGGTGTTTATTGTGATTCCTGACTTGATCTACTGTGTTTTGACCTTGTCCCAAGAGTGGGACAAAGGATTTTTATTACATGCTGGTGACATTTATAAACGTCTGTAAGTACCCATTACCCCACATAGGAGGTGGCTATATTACTATTTATAAAAAGCACGGAAGATTGGCTTTTTAACCCCTTGGTGGAAGACCCCAAACCACACCGTATAGTAACTGTTCAAAGGGTCACAGATTCCCTCCAATTTGAAACTACTACACTATATTTTGCCTATATCTCTTTTTCTTGTGTCTACCCCGGAGCTTCTAGCGCTGGTATATCTTCATTTGAAGAAAAGGTTGTTTACTTTGCCTGCCTGCTACTACTCTGACCTCTCCAATCCTGACCTTGCCTGCCTGAAACTACGTTGTTCTCTCCAATCCTGAAACCTTGCCTGTTCTTCGACTATTCTACGATCTCTAATCCTGATTCTGGCCTGTCTGACTATTCTAACTGTTTGGGCTGGCCCGGCCTGCCTGTTCCTGGTGGCTTCCTATCTTCCAGCATCCTTGTAAACCAGTCGTGCCCCATTGCCTGCCAGAACTTATGCCTTGCACCTCTCGTTAAGTCCAGGTGGCATCTGAGTACGCCGAGGGCTCCTCCCGAGGCCAAAGGCGGTCACTTAACTGGTGAAGTCGAGCCCAGACCAGGGTGCTTGGCATCTGTTCTGGTGTAGGGTGCCGACCGTGACACTAATATACCAGGGATGATTTTTACATAGTTGGCCATCTTAAATATATTGCAATATATGGACAAACATTCACTGTTTTGTTTAAAGGGTAAGGCATTTTTAGGAGCTTAAGGCACAAAATGTTTCAACATCCTTAATATATTTGAAATGGCTTGAGTGCAGTAGACCTTGTATTTGTCACAACTTTCCCTTATTTGTTATAATCGAATATCTATATGTATCTTATTTCACCTGATGACCAACCATGAGACCATCCCATCTATCCAGTACCTTTCCCAAATATCTAGCTAATATCTATATGTATGGAGTGAACATAAATTTAAAAGGGTACCAATTTAGCATTATAAAAACATGCACGGCTTCCACAACCTTGGAATTTAGGATGTGCCCATCACAATGTCCGTATATACATATGAATTCTGTACTAACACTAGTTATCATCAATGTAGCTGAGAATTTTAAGAGACTTGTTCTGTCCAGTTTGCGCCAGATCCCTCTCATACTGCTGCATAATTGACTTGGCAAATAAGTCAGTTCGCAGTGTTATTATACCATAGATTAACAGGTCTATTGAGAAAACACTGGAAACAGCATATCTAGAGACTTCTCAATTATTCTGCAGAACCCTGGTTCCTTAAAAAGAAACAAACCCCATATATTATATTCAAGCTCTGGGTGAGCGGTTTATCAGCACATCTTAGCTCTCATCGCAGCTACTTACTAGTAAACTGGATCTCATAGCAGAAGCCTCATGTTGCGATCAGTCCAATAGCCATTAGCATTAATGAATAACATTTCCAGGTAACCTTATCTCTTGCTCTCTACAGACACAAAAGCCAAGATTGGAATCAACTAGAGTTAAATCAAACATCCTTCGGCGCTGGTTAATATGAGGATTAGACAATTTGTTGTCCAAATTCATTAACTCTGTAAGTGTTGACTGTATTTTGAGAAATGCAAAAAATATGGTATATTACCATGAAAGTATTAAAATCCCTGCTATGCTCAAGTCACAGCTGGAAATACACTGGAGAGTTGGTGCCATACAATATATGGCAATGACTCATGGGCAGACTACTGGTATTTTATCATTTGATTCTTACCCAAAAATATGCACAGCCATATGACAATGACCTATTCTGGCATCTGCATGCAATTACCGATTAACACAACTGTTGTGTGTGTGCAGATAACAGGGAGGGGGTAGTATTGATACCAATATGATGGGGCTGGGAGTCTTTGTTGTATTCAAGGGCTCAGCTGCAGGTTATTGCTCATTCAGCCAGGACTTCTTCCACTGGTCTGGTTGTGGTCAGCACCAAACCCCGGATTAAATAAATCCAGGGCAACGTTCAGATCCAAGTGTAAGGGGGAGCGATTCGGTTGGGCCCTGTCCTTACTGACTGTCAATAGGGCAGGCAGTGAGCGAAGACCTTGGTTACATGCTTCATCCTCTGCCGTAAGCTAAGTGGTGGGTGGGGGTATGTCAGCATGTCCCTCTTTAATACAGCTCTAACACAGGGAGCATTGTACTCAACGGGGCAGCTGCAGGCCCTTGTGCAGTGCATAGACCTACAGCACTTCTACAGTTCAAGGAGGACAGTTCGCAAAGTGCAAACATGCATGCAATGTACGGTTTTGAGGGTTTTGTTTTGCACTTTGCACACTGCCTTGATCCCCTTGACTCTTTACATGAATTTCAGCTGCAGATTTGGTCTGATTATGCCATACACACATATATTCTGAATTACATACATCCTCTGAATTAGGGTTGCCACCTTTTTTGGAAAAAAATACAGACCTTCCTATGTATTTAGAGTTTTTAACCTATTAAGAACATTGGGGTCAAGTATCATTTTTACCGTTCAAGCTGGTAAAATACTGGCCAGATGGCAACCCTACTCTGAATATGGCCACTGTTAGTTGTGTTATATGCATAGGCATCCCCACTAAAAACTTACCACTTCCTAAATACAAATATATAAATATACAGTAGACCCTACACTCCCTGTTTATCTTCCAACCACAATCACTGACCATTATTCACACAGCCTCCAGTGTGCAGAATCCCGCTGGGCAGGACCGCCATCAGAAATCGCAGGGCCCCATATGACAAAATTTCCTGGGCCCCCTGGGCTGCGTCCACCGCAAGCCCCACCTACAGGTCCGCCCACCCCATAGGTCTGTCCCCCACAACACAGTAAAAAAACAAAAAAATATTGGTGGATAGGGTTCCCACATGTTAATAAAAAATAAAAAGATATTGGTGGTCAGGGCCCCCCATAAAAAAAAAAACATTTGTGGCCAGGCCCCCCCATTAAAAAATATTGGTGGCTAGGACCCCACATGAGAAAAAAAATTGGAGGCTACACACATTATAAGAAAATTGGTGGCCAGGGCCCCTTAAACGTCCATGCCTTTCCGAAGTCAGCAGCTCTCAGAAAGATGGGGAGCCCGGCTAATCAAGTAAGTGTGGCGTGGCCGGGCCTCCCTTACCCTCGGGCCCCCTACAACTCTCCCCCTTGTCCCCCCTTGATGGCTGCCATGCCGCTGGGTGATGGCCGGTAGAGCCTAAAACCACATATGAAGTGGCCAATGTTAGCACCTGCCAACCCTGCTACACAGCCATGCATGTAAACGGGGGTACCAATAAATCAACAAGAGGGCTGAGAGAAAGCAAACAAAGAGGCAGAGCTTGCTGCTAAGTGCTCTTTATTGCACACAACATGTTTCGGGCCCAAAGCCCTTTATCAAGTGTACAAATCATTATGTGAACAGACTTTTAAGGTGTAAAAACAGGAAGTGAGATCGAAAAACATCATATGTTAATCAGAAGTGACATAGTGCACATGTCATCATAATTTAAGTTAATAAAAATAATATAATACAATATCCTTTTTTGCATCGTTGTTATAGTTCAACTGTGATACAGTGCTGATATCATCACAATATGTGCTCATAAAATCAATAAAAAATTGTAAAAATAGTACAAAAATAGTCCAGATGGTCTTTTGACTTCATTTCAAGGTAACGAAATTTACATAAGTATTGCACAAAGGTTGTATCTACATAGTGTTTCGCTAAAGTGCTGATATGCTAATGGACACAAAAGGAACTGCCCATTTCTGGGCCTACCACTAAAACAACAAGATCACATGTCTATTTTACATAGAAGGAATCCTCAGTATTCTTACCACTAGTTGTACATATAATGTAACTATCTTGGGCTCAGTAATTCTGTTATCTGCAAGGAAACAAATCATATATAAGTTTCAAGGGAGAATAAATTACAAATGTATCAAAAAGAACGTCTCGCTAGGCTGTAAAAAAGTTAAAAAGTTATCAATCGTCGTTTTCACAAAATAGAGATAAGGGATGCAACAATGTAGTTATAGGAAACATTTTACACTCCAACTATCATTCATGCCTTTTGGATAGAGAGTATCCAATTTTTTAATCCAGTATGCCTCCCTCTGTGACAATTTTTTCCTCTGATTGCCTCCTCTTTGTAATGGGTTAACAACTTCAAGTATAGCCCATCTTAACTGGGACTGGTTATGATTGGCAGTATTAAAGTGTCTAGATACTGTCGTGTCGGTGGCTGCGCCTTTTTTAAAATTCCTTATATTCCCTTTATGCTCCTTTATGCGAGTCTTAACTGCTCTTATGGTTTGACCAATATATGCTAGCCCACAGGGACATTTTAGCATATAAATCACAAAGCTTGTGTCACATGTAGCAAAATGATTTAGCTTAACAGGAGTACAATTTGCTGGATGTCGCAAGGTTTCTCCTTTGATGATAGCAGAGCAGCAATTGCAGTTTAGACAGGCAAATGTTCCCACTTTCGGTTGGCCCAAAAATCTCTGGGTACCCAGTATACGGGGCGGGTTAACTTCCGATGGGCACAGTATATCTCGAAGACACTTTCCTTTGTTGTAGCTAAATATTGGAGGTTTCGTCAGGGAATTCCTCAGTGATTTTTCCTGTAACACCAGTGGCCAATATTTGTGAATTATACGTTCTATATCTTTACTCTTGGTACTGTATTGGCTTACAAATGGGAAGACTTCCTTTCTGTCTCTAGCTTTATATGTCAAAAGCTCTTTCCTGGGTATTGTGCCTACTTCCCTGACGCAATTTTCGATATTTCTAGGTTTATACCCTCGTTCGATAAATCTATGTTTAAGGGTATTTGCTGTAAGGGAATAGTTGGCCTCTTCAGAAGTAATCCTACGTGCCCTTATAAACTGGCCCTTAGGGATTGCTCTCATTACTTTAGGGGCATGGAAACTAGAGGCATGCAAGATATTATTTTTCTCCGTGGGTTTACGGTACAGATTTGTACTAATGTTACCATCACTTAAAGTTATGGTAACATCAAGGAAGTTGATGCTCTGCCCCCCCTGGTCGGTGGTGAATTTAATAGTAGGGTGTGCCCCATTTGCTTTATTGACCATTTCCGTAAAGGCAGAGTCTGAGCCTTCCCACACTATGAGGATATCATCCACAAATCTATAATAACCCAGTATGTATTGTAGATATGGTGCTGTCAGGAATAATTGCTTCTCGATTCTGTGGACAAAAACATTGGCAAATGATGGAGCGACGGCTGCACCCATCGACGTCCCCTGTCTTTGCCAATAGTATTCCCCAGAGAATCTAAAATAGTTCTTTTTTAAGACTACCGACAAACAATCAATGATAAAATACAGTAGTTGATGAGAGACATTTGTTTCTAATAATGCTTCCTCCACATATCGTATACCCTCTTCTTGCGGGATAGACGTGTAGAGGCTCTGTATATCAATACTATACAATTTAGCATTGGTACTTATTTTCCCAAGATCCCTTAATTTACAAAGTAAATCTGTGGTGTCAATCAGGCAGGTGGGAATATTGGCAACCAAGGGCTGTAGAAACCTATCTACAAATTTGGAAAGAGGTTCTAGTACGGAATCTATTCCAGAGACTATAGGTCTGCCTGGCGGGTTCTCTAAAGACTTGTGAATCTTAGGTAGCAAGTATAGCACAGGTATGCGCGGGTGTTCTTTACAAAGGAAATCTTTTACATGATTTGGGATAAGGCCATTCTCTGCTGCTTGCGAGACCATTAATTCAACCTCTTTTTTTATATTGAGAGTGGGATCAGTACCTATTTTCTCATAGTGGCCTGGCATATTAAGTTGTTTATAGGCCTCCTGTAAATAAGAGTCCTTATTCAGTAATACAATTGCCCCACCTTTATCAGCCTTACGTATAACAATTGACTCATTTGCTTTGAGTTTTTGAAGCGCCAATTTCTCCTTACACCTGGAGCGGGGGTGCCTTGCTGAGATTGAGAGCATAGCTGCCAGTTCCCCAGTCATCCTGTTATATTGTCCGGGGGTACCAATAACCTCTTCAGATTTATATAAGTACCAGCAATGTGATAGAGCAGGAGGCAGGGGGGCTATGCAGGGTAGCTAAGATATAAAACTGTAGGTTTAGTCCTCCTTTACTATTTGCTCCCAAAAATGGGAAGCCCAACAAAATTGTTTTTCCAGTGTGGAGTTTTACCATTATTTGGTTTTCCTGTAGATTGAAGGTTTCCTTCATGAAAAGTCTTCAACATTTCTATGGGTTTGACGCCAGCTTTCCCCCCTTTTTCTCCCGCAGGAATGGTCTAGAGGAAATGTGTGTGTTTTTCACATGTTGGTGAATCTGCTCCATAATGAAATGTATTTGGTTTATTTAGTACGTGTTTCAAAAGCATAATGAAAGCTAGAAGAAATCTTATGGCGCAATAGGTGCCTCGCGTGTCGCTCTTCTGTTTCGCATGGCACAATCTCATTTTACTCAGCAATGGACTAACGTGATGGAATAAAGCTCAGGATTTTTGTAGGCTTCAGTTGTTGGGGTTCATGGCCAGCATCAAAGGCTGACACATAAGTATAGCGGGATTGTTGGTAGAAGTATGTTCAATGAAAACCAGAGTGTTCTGAAACACATTAGGAACTGTGAGACCCTTTGACACCAGAGAGTTTAAAGGGATTTTTCCTTTAATACAATGGGATTTATCTGTGTCAGATGGAATGCATGTGCGAGTAACGAAAGTTGTAATATATTTACTGGATGGGAAGAAACATTGTGTATAGGATTACAACTAGGGATGCACCGAATCCAGGATTCGGTTCGGGATTCGGCCTTTTTCAGCAGGATTCGGATTCGGCCGAATCCTTCTGCCTGGCCGAACCGAATCCGAATTTGCATATGCAAATTAGGGGCGGGGAGGGCAATCGCGTGACTTTTTGTCACAAAACAAGGAAGTAAAAAATGTTTTCCCCTTCCAACCCCTAATTTGCATATGCAAATTAGGGTTCGGATTCGGTTCGGTATTCGGCCGAATCTTTCACGAAGGATTCGGGGGTTCGGCCGAATCCAAAATAGTGGATTCGGTGCATCCCTATTTACAACAGAGAAATGCACCAAAGCTGGTGCCTATATCTACTAACTGGCTTGTTGTTACTTTAGTCCACGCTGCTCATACAGTAGATGCACTGTGGTATAATTATCTACTTGAATTGCTGATTTAACTGGTGATAAATGAATGAGAGTAAAATTAAAAAGACCATAAGGTTGTTGGCACGTGTTTGAAATCACTATCATTAACTTGTAATTGATTGAAAGCACTTCTGAAAGAGCTTGTCAAGGGATAATAACCTGGGGTTCATTTAGTGACACAAATGCAGAGTGCTAAGTGATGTCACAATGATGCTTGCATGGGATTATTCCGGTGCAAGACTATGGTGCCTCTCACCTGCTGTAGGAACCCAGGAATTAACGCCACACTCAGGATGGTGGTAGCTCCAGGGTTCCACAACGGAAGAGGTGGAATGGACACAATGGCACATGTATAGGTTAGAGCCTGTTTTGCGTCCTAAGTTGTTCTCCTATTTACATATGGGTTGTCTAAACACAATAGTCACCCTTCTTTGCCATCAGTGAGCATTACTTGACAGGGCTAGCAAAAGTGCTGGTCATGTGATTATCACCTGAAAATAGGACTACCAAACACTCGTGGAAATTCTAGAAACTGTTGGTAGTGCTAGAATCTAAAGCATGACGTGGGAGGGGTTTGTTTATACAGAGTGTGCCTCAGTAGCTTAGTGATTTGTTATGATTGTGCTTGTACAAATCTAAAGTAAAATATTTTCTAGATTTTGCTACATTTAGAGCAAAAAACAACCAAAAACCATAGATATTTGCTAATTTAAACAATAGACAAAAAGTATATCCATTACAAGACCTATTTATTGCACCCATGTTGAATTTAAGGGTATACTACCCCTTTAAACATGAAACATCATTTTCTGGCACAGAAAAAAAGCATCTGAGAGCCTAAGAGGATTTCTCATTGTAACAGCTTATTAGAGACCACATTTGTTGGAAAACAACAGACAGAGATTGTTCCAGTGCATGTTACTTAATGCAGGGAATATGTGATGCAATGTGATGTCATGTTTGACCTGTAACCCTGTGTGATCTTCTTCTTCCTCTTCCTGTGTATGCTCTCTATGAAACGTTCCGGTTACAGACATGTTATGTTCATAATAACAGGGGACCTCAATACAATAGATTCAACAGAAATATAGGGACATAATCATCCAAAGCAGCTAAAATGCTTTAAAACCCTTTGTGGAGACTCATAGGTCTCCACAAAGGGTTTTTTACTTACCTCCGAAAATTTGCCAGCGCTGGCTTTGCGCACATTGCAACACTTCACCAGGCGTAAATTCGCCTGGACAATGCTAATTCACAAAGTTGCGCACAGGAACGCTTGCAAAGTTGCGCTAGCGATAATATGATCAGCAGTTCGAAGTTACGCTAGCATTGGCTAGTTTGCATAAGGAGTGTATTTAAAGTACAATGGCCGTATATGCTGCAGCAAATATATTAGACTACACAAGGCCAGGGAACCTTAATAAAATTATATAAAGTTGTTACCGTATATACTCGTGTATAAGCCGTCCCGAGTATAAGCCGAGGTAGCTAATTTTACCTCCAAAAACTGGAAAAGCTTATTGACTCTAGTATAAGCCGAGGGTGAGAAATGCAGAAGCTTCTGGTAAGTTTCAATGAAAAAATTGAGGGTTTCTGCTCCCATTGGAGGTGCTGGTGTCTCGTTTTTGGATGCCGGCGACCATTCTTGGACGCCGGCGAATATTCTTGGAGACTATTTTTGGACGCTGGCGACTATTCTTGGATGCCAGCAACTATTCTTGGACGCCGGCGACTGTTTTTGCGCTTGACCCGAGTATAAGCCGAGGTAGAGTTTTTCAGCATATTTTGGGGGCTGAAAAACTCGGCTTATACTCGAGTATATACGGTGTATTGCCCTACACATGTGCCCACAGTTTAGTTTAGGTGCCATATGTTATCAAATGTAGGGGGAAGAAGGGTACCCCAAAAAAAAATTTCAATCTTTTTCAGCCTATCACCCTGTTAAAAGTAAAAGTCGCCAGCATTTTTTGGGACTTAGAAAAATTTTCAAATTTTTTTTTGAGGAACTCCTATCTACTCTATTGCACTACGCTTGGTCTGAGGTGGTGAAGGCAAGTCTGGCGCAAGAGGTAACGTTCTGAAAAATCCACATCTTAGTGAATTAGCATAGTTACATCCATTCGACAGTGCGAAAATTCAGCTGGCGTTAGAGTGAAAGTGGCGCTAGAGTCTATCTCCTTCACTAGCAAATTGACGCCAGCGCCCGTTAGTAAATCGGCGAAGTGGCAAACTGACTTAACGCTGGCGAATTTTCGCCAGCTTTAGCCACTTTGCCCTTTAGTGAATTTCCCCCATAGCCTGAGGCATATTCTTACAGCTGGGGAATGCCTGGAGAAATAAATCTGCAACTGAACAAGAATATACAATGAGTTGTCCAAAGGAAAACCTGTAGTAGCGTCATCATGGAAATAAAGATATATTCATACAAATTGAAGTTTTGTACAATTTTTGGACCGTGTGTAGATCGTCTCGACATTTTTCTTACAATGGCGATCGGTCGCTTAGTCAGGATAAAAGATTTCTGTCAGCTAACGATAATATCTCTTCATGTATTGCCTATCTGACTTTATCATTGGGAGACTGTCACTAGAATTTGTCAGACATAATTGTCATATGATTGCTGTCACGGCCAGAACATCGTCTGATTTGTTCTTTTACTACTTTATTTAATCTGAATGGTTAGTGGCAGGTCGGAAGATTGGGAAGTCCGATCGTTTGTCCGACACTAGGGTGAAATCTGTATGTCCATGGCCAGCTTAAGTCTGCTATCCAGCTCCAGAACCCATATGGCCCAAGCCTTTCAGTGGTGAGACTGTTATATAGGGTGTTTAGACATGACAGATTTGAATATAACTCATTACAAACTAATTTTTGGGGCGCATGCATGTACATAGTAAGTGAGTGCTGCAACTTGCTCATTATGCTAATGTGATTGACATCAGAAGTGCGTTTGAGCATGCGCTCTGACTGACATGGCCGTCCAGGAGCTTCCTCCGCGGGGGGGGGCAATTTAAAAAAAAAAAAACCTGCTATTACCCCTAACCAGAGTGCAGGTTCTATTAGCCCACACCCTTGGTTGGGGATAATATTTTTGCCCAACAGGTGCCCTTTAAATGTTTGATTATTTATTGAAAAATCTCAATTGGATAAAATCATGGGGGAAAAAAACTGGAATAACACAAATTTGTGAGTTAACAAGCTGAAAAACATTCAAACTCAAATTTGAACTAAAAAAAAAATTGCATGTATTTTACCTAGTACAACTCCCACTGACTTCTACATGAACTCGGCAGCATTTTGTGTTTAAGAAACCTCGAAGAATTCAAGTTTTTGAAACTCTAATTCGAATTTGTGAGTTTTAGCTAAAAAAAAAAAAATAACTCGGATGGCAGGAAAATTTAAATTCGAATGTTGATAAATCACCCCCTTACTGTAGTTGCACTATGCATATTTGTAGTGCAACTACAAAGGACAGAGGGCCCCACATTTGCCAGTTAGTATTAATTCACTCATTGGAAAGTTGTATAAAAAGTTGCATTAAATTAACCTATACTTGGTCTTTATTCCTCCAAAACTTTCTTCCAAGTCAGAAATACAAAAATGAGCACCTGCTTTGAAGCCACTGGGAGCAACATCAAAAGGCTTGGTGAGTAACATGTTGCTTACGAGCTATTGGTTGGAGATCACTGATGTAGAGATATTCTGAGACAATTTGTAATTGAGTTTCATTTTATGAATGAATAGCAAACACCTACCTCATCAGTTAAAAAGACCTGAAAATGTTTTAGACACACCCTTGAAGAACAACAATAGTCCAGTAGCAATGGATGATAAAGGCAGATAGAAGGATAGAAAAAGCTTCAGCTGTATCTACTATAAACATTGGACTTTATTCATAAGTTGTATACTGTATGTATTAGCAGGGCCGGCCTTAGGCCTATTGGACCAATTGGGCCCAATAGGGCCCCGCACCTCTGGGGGCCCCGCACGAAAGGGCAGCCCAGATAATATTTCCCTCAGCACATGATGCTGCCTGGCCCGCCCCCTACTTTGAGAGTCCAGCCCATCCCCAAATCCATAGGTCCAGCCCACCCCCAACTCTGATAAGCCAGCCTATCCCCCAACTCCATAGGTCTAGCCTGCCCCCAACTCTCATAGGCCCAGCTTTCCTCCAACCTTGATAGGCCCTGCCTGCCCCCAATCCAACCAAGCCTGCTCTCAAGCTGAATCGGCCCAGCCTGCCCCAAATTAATTGGCCCAGTCCACTCTCCTATTTCCTCCCTCTCTCTCTTACCCTGTGTGCCCCTATTATGTGCCCCTATTTCATCCTTCTCACTCTCTTACCTTGTCTGCCCCTTTCCTTTCTGTTTTGTGCCTGTATGCCCTTATTTTCCTAAATACTTGGTGTGTCAGTAGCCAGCAACACTTTGTCTAGGGGCCCCGCCAACATGGTCCCAATTGGGCCCCACATTTGATAGGATCAGCCCTGTGTATTAGGGCCTAATTGGGCAACTATACCTCCTGGGCCCTCCTCTGTAGTTATGTCCCTGGTGACAGGCGAATCTGTACAGTTTTGCTTTACGGAAAAATTTGCGAAACAGTGAAAATTTGAAAAAGCCGTTTTTTTCACATATATTCATTAAATTATTTGACTTTTTTCACTGCACATATTGTGATATTTTTTGACTACTTTTGAAGTGACTCTTGGCTAGTTTTGGGCTGGTTTTGTAGCTGATTGTGGCTGGTTTTGAAAATTAGACCTGGCAACCCTGCCTGGAGCAAGTATGATATGTGGGGTCTCCTGCAGTTTAATAAACAAGTGTGCCAGAACCCCTGGAATGATGAAGTTCTATGCAGTTGATTACCTGTGCCACCCTATCTTGAGGTCTTCCTAGTGGAGCTTCAAGGCATTTGTCTTGTGTACATCATATGAAAAAGCCTTATGGAAACAGTAGTATTTCAGCAATGACATAAAGTTTATTGGATATACAGAAAATATGCAATATGCATCATAACAAAATTAGGGGGGCACAATTGTAGTGGCGGCATGCCACCGAGCCGCATCTATGTTTCCAGCAGGACATCCTGAGCGGAGCTGTGGGAAGTGGGAATCAACGAAACAAGCAGGGAGTTTTCATTGTGAGCCGGGGTAGGAGGGACGTGCGCGTGCATCAGTGATGTACGTCGGGGGTTGCGTGCATGTGTCGTGGTAGGGGGCACAAGAGTCACCCGGCCTAGGGGCGACTTTTTTGCAAATCCGGAACTGGGCTTGTCTAAATGAGCTTTTGCATGCAACAAGCAACTGTGTTTGTGGTGTGAGTACAGAAAGGGCTGCTGTCTCATCATCCTGCCATACAGATGTTCTCTGTGCAAATTGCACTGAATTGTAAAAGATGTACAGATACACCATCTGCAGCAAGATGTTCTTGCAGGTCTTTGGAGGTGATCTTTGGGTTGTCTGTAACCATTCTCACAATCCTCCGCATATGCCGCTCCTGTATTTTTCTTGGCCTGCCAGACCTGGGTTTTACAGCAACTGTGCCTGTGGCCTTCCATATCCTGACTACATTCATTATAGTTGAACCTGATAGTTTAAACCTCTGAGATGGCTTTTTGTAACCTTCCCCTAAACCATGATACTGAACAATCGGTTTTTAGATCTTTTGAGAGTTGCTTTGAGGATCCCATGCTGTCACTCTTCAGAGGAGAGTCAAACAGAAGCACAACTTGCAATTGGCAATTTCTCATGATTGGACACAACTGCCTATGAAGTTCAAAGCTTACCAAGCTAATCCAACCAATTTAGTGTTTTTCAGTAATCAGTATTGAGCAGTTACATGCATTCAAATTAGCAAAATTACAAGGGAACCCAAATTTTTGCACAGCCAGTTTTTCACTTTTGATTTACATACAACTGAATACTGCTTCACTAAAAATCTTTGTTCAGAAAACACCCCAGTACTCAGATGTTCCTGGGAAATAAAAGACATACCACTGTTCTCTTTTTTGTTGAAAGTGGAGTAAATTATTATGCAGGCTGAGAGGGGTTCCCAAACTTTTTAATATGACTATATTTATACAATGACATAGGGTGACATGCACTTTGCAGGCTTTACAGGAATAAATCCAATGGAAAAAATAGAACGATTACCAGTGAAATAAATAGAAGGGCAAAAACAAGAAACACGAGGATGACACCAGCTGCTCCACAGAGCTTAAATCTAATGAGATACTGATACCAGCTCCGGAGTTTTATCTGTAATTAATCACACTGTAAATGAAGAGAGAATTGTTTTAGCTAGTGATCCAGTGTGGACATATACTTCTACATGTGCTATATGATCTGCAAATAACAATTGGCTCTTTTAAAGTGTGACAGTGGCCAAGTCTGGTGGCTTATTAAAACATGTGCAAAAAAGGAACAAGGAGAAACTAGGCAGCACATTTGAAGCTCTTGATGGCTACCCAACTGGATCAAGTTACCCCATGCAGATGATTTCAGTGTAGTCTATCCCCTCCCATCCAGTCTTCACTCACGTCCCAGAGCTGCTCAATGATGACAGATGGAAGGTCTATCTGTGCCATTCAAGCCTCTGCTCACTCAGCAGTGTTTCTATTCTCTGTAGCTGCACAACATCAGAAACGCTTGCTCTCTGGGTGCTGAGGAGTAACTCGAGATTCTGATGGGTCACTTAATATCCGGTGTCGGATAGAGAGATCAAGTATGGTGATGAAAAAAGCAAAAGACGATATCCTTAAAATATTTGTGCAGCAATATCATCAGCCAGGAAAACCACAAACTTCTGAACGGATATAATACATTTTTGAATTGATCTTTTACAAGAGTTCCTCATGGCATGCACCATTAGCCGGAAAGGAATTGATATACTTTTCTATAGCTGCAAGCCATGGATTACCTTGTGTGCTTGGGCAGCCTCTCTCATGAATCCAATGAGACATGGTGAGCCTAGGACAGGGATCACCAACCTTTTGAACCCATGAGCAACATTCAGAAGAAAAAGGAGCTGGGGAGAAACACAACCATGAAAACTGTTCTTGGGGTGCCAAATAAGGGCTGTGATTGGCCATTTGGTAGCCCCTATGTAGATTGTCAGCCTATATTGAGGTTCTGTTTGGCAGTACACCTGGTTTTTATACAACCAAAATGTCACGGTCGGCACCCAACACCAGAACAAATGCCAAGCACCCTGGTCTCGGCTCGTGCTTCACCTGTAGTGTGACCGCCTTTGGCCTCGGGAGGAGCCCTCAGCTACTTGGATGCCACCAGGACTTAAACGAGAGGTGCAAGGCTAGAGGTTCTGGATAGGCAGAGGGGCACGACTGTTAGCGAGAGTCTTTGGGCAGAAGGTCATAGTACAAGGTGTTGGGCAATAGAGTAGTCAGATCAGGCTGGGTCGAGGCAGGCAGAGAATAAGCATAGTCGGGCAGGCAAGGGTCAAAACCGGGATATCATTAGAAAGGATTAGCAGAAGAGGTAGTCAGTATTCAGGCAAGGGTCAGGATCCAGAGGTCAGAATAGTCAAAAGCCAGGCAGGGGTCACAACAGGAATCAAAACAGGTTCAAACAGATTTAACGTAAAGCTCAGAAGCACCAGGAACAAACTCCTATAACGGGCAATGAGAATCTGCATAATGGCCCTTTAAATATTTTCAAAATTAGTGTCGCATGCGCCAATAAATACAGGAGAGACACGCTGCGTGCGCCCTAGCATTCAGCGCGCACAGGAAGAAGAGGATGCGGCTCGTGGCGGGCGTCCCCGCAGAGGTTGTGGCAGGCATCCCTGCCGACCCTCTCCCACTAGACCGCCAGGGTAGGTTATCACACAAAACTTGCCTCCAAGCCTGGAATTCAAAAATAAGCAGCTGCTTTGGGGCCACTGGGAGCAACATCCAAGGGGTTGAAGAGCAACATGTTTCTCACGAACTATTGGTTGGGGATCACTGGCCTACAGACTGGCCCCTAAGACATCTATTCACAGAAGAGACATATGCTAATTCACTTAAGGAGAAGTATAGGCTTTGTGCACTTGGGGACAGGGCCACCATCAGGGTGGCACAGGGGGTACTGCTGTACCGGACCCGGGCCTGAAGGGGGGGCCCAGCTGTGCTGCACTTTTCAAAATATCCGGGCCCCCTTGACATCACCAAAGCCCATGTGGCCTCTCCTGAATCCAGAACAGCCGAAATGAGGAAGTGGCGAACAGCAAAATTCCCGAAGCCGCGAAAAGACTTGAAATCATGAAAATAGCCGAAGTTGAAGTCCTGAAGCGGCGAAAATACCCAAGGTAAAAAAAAAAAAAGGGCGAAATTGAAGTCCTGAAGCGCCGAAAGACCGAAGTCACGAAAACAGTCGAAATTTAAGTCCTGAAGCAGCGAAAAGACACAAAGTCACAAAAACAGGCGAAACTGAAGTCCTTAAGAGGCGAAAAGACCAGAAGCCATGAAAACAGTCAAAATTGAAGTCCTGAAGCAGCGAAAAGACGCAAAGTCAAGGCGAAGTTGAAGTCCTACTGAACACCAATGTGTGTTTTTTTCTATGTTTTCAATGTTTTTTTAAAAATATTCTTTGGGGCCCCACTTTTTTTTAACTTGTAAGGGGGGGCCCTGGCACCAAAGTTTTTTTTTTTTTTAAACTTTTATGGGGGGCCCTGGCACCAATGCTTTTTTTAAACTTATAGGGGGCCCTGGTCACAAATTATTTTTTTTAACTTGTAGGGGGCCCTGACCACCAATTTTAGAAAAACAAACTTTTAGGGGGGCCCTGGTGCCACAGTTTTTTTTAACTTATAAGGGGACCCTGACCATCAATAGCTTTTTATAACTTGTGTGTGTGGGGTTACCTTTTTTAGCGCTGATGTCTGTGTGGTCTTTTAACTGTGCAAAAGGCCTGGGGATATACCAGTGAGCACCACGGAGCGCTTCTCTTCCATCTTCCTCTTTCTTCCCGAGGCTGCACATGTGCAGTAGAATGAAAAGTCGAACTTTAACTAAAAAGTCGGCTATTTTGTTCTACTGCGCATGTATCTGCCGAGGGAAATTTGAAGAAAGAAGAAGCCGGAAGAGGATCGCTCCATGGTGCTCAGGTAAGTCAATACAATCACTTGGGGGTGCCTAACACGGAGGGGAGCGCGGTGGCCGCTGGGTCGCCTAGGGCAACCAGACTGATTCGCCCGGCACTGCCCAGGCCTGTAGGTGTGGGTCTCTAGTTAGGCTGTTGGTTCCTACAATTAGAGTTGCCACCTGGCCGGTAACAATAGTGGTTCATCCCAATGTTATTAATAGGGAAAAAAGATAAATATTTAGGAGTATATTCCAGAAAAGGTGGCAACCCTACCTACAATCCAGTCACATCCTTGATCTTAAAGGAATAGTTCAGTATAAAAATAAAAACTGTGTAAATAGATAGGCTGTGCAAAACAAAAATGTTTCTAATATAGTTAGTTAGGCAAAAATGTAATGTATAAAGGCTGGAGTGAGTGGATGTCTAACAGTCTATTTACCCAGTTTTTATTTTTACACTGAACAATTCCTTTAATCTAACTGAGGATATGTGGAACTACTTCGAATACACAAGTGTCATCCAGCTAAGCGGAACAACCTGGGGCAAATCTTGAAGGACACATGCCAATGCAGAATGCAAAACTGCTATGTACATTCCACAAAAATTATTTCGATATTAATGCAAAAAAGCCTGGGTTCTCGTGCAAACAGCATATTTCTGTTTCTTTGTTTTTCTTAAGATTTGTTTTCTAACATAAAACATTGCATTAAAAAACATATTGAGCATCAGTGGCTTGAAAATAAATACAACATTTCAGGGCAGGACTTGTAAATCAAATACATTGGCCAAGCACTGCACATTGAGAGCCACTGTCCCTGGAAAAGATCAGCAAAGTAAACAGAAGCTCTAATTTCGATAAAAACATGAACCCTGCTGGACCTCAAATGTCCACAAAATAACAACACAAAGGAAAACTTGTTCAACCAAGTTGTACGGGTATGAGATCTGTTATCTGGAAAACCATTATCCAGAAAGCACCCGAATTACAGAAAGGTCGTCTCCCATTGACTCATTTATAATCAAATAATCCAAATTTGTAAAAAATTTTCCTTTTTCTGTGTAATAATAAAACAGTAGCTTGTGCTTGATGCAAACTAAGATATAATTAATCCTTATTGGAAGCAAAACTAGTCTATTGGGTTTATTTAATATTTACATATTTTCGAGTAGACATGGAGGCACGTTTATCAAAGGTTTTTAAAAACTCCCCTAGACGCTCATGAAATTCAAAATTCGCCAATCTAAATTTATTTATGAAATCAAATTTTTTAAACTCGGATGCATTAAATCAACCCGAAAACTCGAATTGAATTTGATTAGAATTCGAGTTTTTTTTTCCCTAAAAAAAACTTGAATGTCAGGAAGGTTGCAAACAAATCCAAACTGATCCTTGGACCCCTCCCATTGACTTAAACAGCAATTCAGCAAGTTTTAGATGGCAAATAGTCGAATTTGAGTTCAAGGGCCAGAGTACGATAAATCTCCAAAAACTTAATTAGAATTTTTAAAAAACTCAAATTGAATTTGAATAACTCCCTAGTCGAATTTGACAGTTTTGACCATAAACAAATTTGAAATTTCGCATTTTTTTCAATTCGACCCTTGATAAATCTGCCCCTGAAGGTATGAAGATCCAATTCATGGAAAGATCTGTTATCCAGAAAACCTCAGGTCCCAAGCATTCTGGATAACAGGTCCCATATTTGTATTGACAAATTATAAACAAATACTTACCAATATAAAATGTGAAGAGGGTTCCACATTACCTCCAAATTCTGGAATGATGTCGGCCAAAAAATCGTAAGCTGTTCGATCCTTCGAATCCCACTAACTGATCGTTCGATATCTGGTCTAAAGCTGGACAAAAGTCGATTGGGCAGATTTTAAAATCCTGTCAGATCAAGGACCGCATCGGTTGGTTGACACGGTCTTCAATTTGACCTCCTGTATTCTGCGCGTTGTGATCCGTTCGTTGGGCCCTAGGGTCCATGCCCAGATCAGTCTGAGATCGCGGGAGAGATCAAATGTCACCAATGTAGGGTTGCCACCTTTTTTAAAAATTACCGGACAGTGGGGGCGGACCGTGATGCAAAAGGGGCGGAGCCGGCAGACTGTGCAGCAAAAAGAGGTGGATCCACAGGGTAGTGCCCCAAAAGGGGCGGGGCCACATCGCCAGAAGCCAAAGAAAATGTACGTTTTCCCCGGAGGGCAAGGGCTTTTGTAAAGGGTATTACAAATTACCAGTAGCTACATTGCCAGTAGATTTGTAATACCGGCCCTGGCAGGTGTAATACCGGCTGGGTGGCAACCCTACTCCAGTGTTTCACACGGTATAAGTAGGCCCCTCTGATTGCTGTGTGGGCCCAATGACAGGAAATCAGTTTCAATATAGGTTTAAGAAAAAATTATTTCTTCCAAGGTCTATGAGAGACCTCCCAACTGTACAGTTTTTTGCGGGACAGTCACGATTTTGACAGCTCAACCCGCAGTCCCGGATTGTTACTGAAATGTCAGAACTTTCTCTTTGATCTCCTGCACTGACGTCAGAAAAAGATACAAAGTTTCTAAAACCTAATTGGCTTTAGGCAGGATACTGGCAGATGCACTTAGATACTTTGGTTACCATTTAAGATAAGCAAAGAAACAATTGTAACAATTTAAGATTAGTAGGTCTCCCGGGTAAATTGTGACTCACAGCATAAAGGGCAATTCACGTTCATTAGCAAAACTGTAATAACGCATAAAAACCACAGAAATGTGTTCAAACTTTCACAACCTGCCAAATTTTGTAAAATGAACATGGTAATTAGGGGGTGTGGCCGCAAATGGGGGTGGCCAAATAGTTTCGTCCCTAGATTTCCAAAATGTCGAGAGGTGTCTATTAATAATGACGATAGAGACAATATCTAACACTTGCTCTTCAGTATAAAACACATTCGTACTTGCTCCCTTCACAAAGCCTAACAATACTTGGAATCTATTTCTACAATTCCCTGACTTTAACCCGCCCTAACCCAATAACAGCCAACAGCAACACGCCTATAATTCCGCCTGTCCATACGACTTTCCCCATTCCCCACATAGGCATAAAGACTTCAGACTCTCCAAAACTACAACTCCCTATACCCCTTGCGCTATCGCTGACATCACTTCCTTAAACAATTGGAGTGACGCTGAGCCGTCCAATCAGCTCCCCCGGTGAGAAAGGCCCGCGTGTTTTGAACTTAGCCTGGCGGAAGTGTTTGGAAAGGAAGACAGGGACCATTTAAAGGGCTCGATAACATCCGCTGATAATAACATCGATATATTAGTAATGTAACGCGTGTAAGGTCCGTCCCCTCAGGAACATCCCCTTCTTCTCCCGGTATGTAATGTGATACGAGTGGAATCAGGGACAGGGATCTGACGTGTGTGTCATGGAGACGTTTCTCTTATCTATATCTGTCTGTCTGTCTAATGGGACTCGGTACAGTCATTCTGGCAGGACTTCTGTATAAATTGTTGAATATGTTCCATGTCTAAATTGGGAATATCCAGTCTCTCCAGTTGTAGTTACAGTAACAGCTGGAGCCCCACACGCTGCACCTCAGGGTTTCCAGGTCTAATGTTCAAAACCAGCCAAAGGCTGTCCAGGGGCGGGGTTATGATGTTTTGGGGGTGGAGTCACGAAGTTTCCCCAGGAAGCACTGCGCCCTTGGATTAGGTGAGTAGGGAAGAGGGGCAGATCTAAAGGTGGCCATAGACGAAAAGATCCGCTCGTTTGGCGACATCGCTAATTACCATCTTCATTACACATAATTTGGCAGGTTATGAAAGTTTGAACACATTTGTGTTTTTTATATGTTATTACAGCTTTGCAAATGAAGGTGAATTGCTCCATAAGCTGTGAGTCTTCGTTCTTATTTTATCAAACTGTTACAAAAGTATGTTAAGTATCAACTCTGGGCTGTCTGCCAAGACTCAATTAAGTTAGAAACTTTGTATCTTTTTCTGGCTGTTCGGTGCAGCAGATCAAAGAGAAACTCGGGACTTATCAGTACAAATCCTGACAGCGGGTTGAGCTGCCAAAAGCGGGACTGTCCCGCTCAAACAGGACAGTTGGGAGCTATGCCCTAATACATATACAGTTTCAATAAATATTTGTAAAATAGCTCAACCTCTAGACATTTTGGTGGCCAGCAGATTTTTTCACCAAAATGGTCAGAAATGAAGGAAAGTCAACAGAAAACATGAGAATGAGTGACAGGAGACTGGGGTACAGAGCCCAAAATCTGGTGACTCCCGACTTCTACACAAGTCAGTCCCATTGCATGCTGGGTATTGTAGGCTTACATTAAACTCGCCAATTGCCAAATTGTTAAACAAAAACTACATTACCCAACATGCATTGGGAGACGCAGGCTCTGCTCTTTAGGGCAAGAAAAACCTTCCAAACAACAAACCAGCCAAAAGCTCAAAAAGTAGCCCAAATCTGTCTAGTTTGTACTTTTAAAACTGGCCTGGGCTTTTAATTAGTAGCCCAATTTGGCTGGAAAACCGCCAACCTGGCAACTCTGCTGCACCCCTTTTATTTACATAATCCCCACCCCCACGCCCAAATTGTAATCACATTCTGATTGTCCCATGAGGGTAAAACTGAGGTGCCTCCCAGTGAGTGAACAAAGACGGGTGTTTATAACACAATGTGAATATATATGTAGAAATGCACTGCTTAGCAAATTATAACATAAAGAAAGTGCTGTGGCCTTTGCCAGTATCCACATTGTACTTACTACAGGGGTAGGATTATGAAGTACACATAGAGTTGCTGTTCCCCTGCCTGCTCACACAGTGTGTTTTAACATTTGAATAATAAAGATTCTTCATTTTAACAAGTTCGGTTTCCCTGGATCCTGTTTGATGATGCCGTCCATACAACCAAACTTGTTTTGTGTAATCATATGGGCAGCCATTTAAAACTTAAAAAAGGAGAAAAGGCAAAGGATACACACCAGATAACAGATACGCAATGTAGTATACAATGGGATTCTTCAGAGCGTATCTGTTATCTACTGTGTATCCTGTGCTTGAATGGCTACACCCATGGCTACACAGCAGCTTGTTTATATAAACTATAGTAGTACTTATCTGTTATCTACTGTGTATCCTGTGCTTGAATGGCTGCCCCCATGGCTACACAGCAGCTTGTTTATATAAACTATAGCAGTACTTATCTGTTATCTACTGTGTATCCTGTGCTTGAATGACTGCCCCCATGGCTATTTATGCATAATGTAGCAATTTTAACGTTGTTATCTTATTTGTGTATTTTTGATACTTTTTTTCTATATACACTTTGATACATTGTATTCATTGTTCAAGGACACCTATTCTTGACACTTTTCCGGATTGGACATTTTATTATGGACGTTTTTATGGATATTTTAATAATTTTAATATCCAATACACTTTCAACATGTAAATTTGTTCACTGATATCGAACTTGTATATTTATATCAGCTGTTGCACTTTATCTGCTTTTTAAATATTTGAATAATTTATTATGTAATTGGATACACCCACTTTCTATCACATGATTGTTTTCACCTATAAATGTTTTAGTGCAACTAGTGTTTGTATGCTTGACAAAGGGGGTGACCCCGAAACGTTGCATGCTGCAATAAATCACATAGCAAGGCTGTGCCTGCTTGCATTATCCTGTGTGCCGGTGAAATCTTTTCGTACTGCCCCCATGGCTACACAGCAGCTTGTTTATATAAACTATAGCAGTACTTATCTGTTATCTACTCTGTATCCTGTGCTTGAATGACTGCCCCCATGGCTACACAGCAGCTTGCTTATATAAACTATAGTAGTACTTATCTGTTATCTACTGTGTATCCTGTGCTTGAATGGCTGCCCCCACGGCTACACAGCAGCTTGTTTATATAAACTATAGTAGTGTTTCTGAAGCAAATAAACCTGTTTTGCCAGTGCAGGGCAGCACTATATTATACTGTCTTTCCTTTCAAAGACTTTTATTTTTTGGTGTTACTGTTGCTTTAAGTTAGCTTTTAGTATGTTATGGAATGACCATTTCTAAGCAACTTTTCAAGTGGTTTTCATTATTTATTTTTTATAGTTTTTGAATGATTTGCCTTTTTCTTCTGACTCTTTTGAGCTTTCAAATCACAGTCACTGACCCATCTAAAAACAAATGCTCTGTAAAGCTACACATTTATTGTTGTTGCTACCTTTTATTTCTCATCTTTGTATTCAGGATTTTCTCAGGAAAGCACATCTTCTCAGCAATAACCATGACTATGACCGCTTCACCTACAACAGAGGAAGGCAATGTATCTGTGGTGGTCCGAGTGCGTCCCCCAAATCAGCGTGAACTAGAAGGAAACCATCACCCGTGGTGCAAGTTGTGGATCACAATATGCTGGTGTTTGACCCTGATGAGCCAGAGACAACAGGAGTGTTTTCCAGCCTTCGAGGGAACGATGGAACAAAGTGCAAAGGAAAGGATATGAAGTTTATTTTTGATCGTGTTTTTGGGGAAAATTCCAGACAGCAGGATGTGTGAGCATACAACAAAGGAGATTCTAGATGGCGTCCTAAATGGATACAACTGGTCTGGTATCTACGTGGTTTTTTTTTGTTTTTTTTTTATATTTGACTAGTATTCAAGCATCAGTTGTGCTTGCCCAATATCCATTTCTAATGTCTTAACGTTTGCCTCTCAACATGTTTTTCTGGTCGCTACTTTACTGCTAATGCTGCCGGTGTTTTTATGGTGGTTGGCTGATTGGATTAAAGGAATTGTTCAGAAGTAAAAATAAAATCTGGGTAAATAGGCTGGGTTCGGCGCTTACATGTGTCTGTACAGCCGCATTGAAAAGAATTCAGCGCGTCTACTCCTGCACTACCCTGCGGCTGAATGCATAAAACTGGAAGGCAGGGGAGCGCAGCTCCAAAAGCTCGTGAGTAAGGGCCCCTACTCTGAGTTAGTCAGTGACTTGAAGAGGGGCCACATGGGACATAACTGTTCAGTGAGTTTGCAATTGATCCTCAGCATTCAGCTCAGATTCAAAAGCATCATGTGCCCCCCTCAAGTCTCTCATTGGTTACTGCCTGGTAACCAGTCAGTGGAAACCAAGAGAGCTGAAAAGCAGGAAGTAGTGTTCTGGCTATTATGTTAGTCACCCAGTCACTCCAGCCTTTATATATTACATTTTTGGCTAAATAACTATATTAGAAACATTTTTTATTTTGCACAGCCTATCTATTTACCTAGTTTTTATTTTTATATTATACGGTTCCTTTAAAGGAATTGCCATTGGGTTTGGAAAACCCTTAGTTCCCTATGTCAGTAAGGTTCTGGAAAACTGGGTTCTCTGGCGCTGTGGTTTTGTCAGATGATTTGAAGTTGGTTAAGGTTTGAATATTTAGCGTACTCAAAAAATTATACATTTGGTGCATTCCAGTAGTTCTTACCCTTTCAGAACTTTTGTCTTACAGGAAAGCTTGTGGTGGAAAGCAAACGGAGCATGTATTGGTGAATTAATAAATGATGCAGCATTGATTCCAACAACAAAGCAGGCAGGAAAGCCTGATTTGAAATAACGAGAGGCTTGTTCCTCTCCATTAACAGGGAAGGGCAGCCATGCTCCTTAAATCCCACCCTAGATGTTGGTGTAACCCGCCAGCTATTGCTCAGAACCCAAACTGTGAACCTGGTCCCTCTAGGGGAACTTCTTATACTCAGGGGACATTTGCCAAATGTGACAATGCAAAGATGGAAACGTATTTTTATTTTTTTTATCAGATGCAGCCTTGGATTTGTGCTCAATGTACAGTTTATTTAAAACACGGCATAAATACTATATGGGAGCTTCAAAGCAGATCCGCTCTTCCTGTATATTCTGTATAAACTAGCAGTATTGGCTAGTATGCAGACAAACCAAGAGAGGCAGAGCATCATAGGCATGAATAGAACTGGTTGTTATGAGGTGTGGAACTTATTTGTTGCCAAGATGAGGAACATGATTTGTTACTTAAGGTTTTCATTCACAAACATATGCCACTATGTTTTCCCCTAGCTCTCATCTGCTCCTAATTACTATATTTGATGTTGATTTATCCACAGCACTGAATCCATAAGTCACACTTTGTTATCTCGCTAATGGGATTTGTTCTGGTCCGATACACATCTAGTAAGGCTTTTTGAAAGCAAATAGCAGAGGAAGTTTTCTATACACTCTGCAGTGCCGGATTTCAATAAGGGGCGTCCCTAGGCCACACGGTCCTAGCGCCCACCTCACCTCCCCTTCCCAGCGCGCCGGCGAAAAAAACGCACGCGTCCCCATAATGCGGCTGGGCGGCATGACGCCCCTATTTTTTTGCCGCCTTAGGCCCGGGCCTATGCGGCCTTGCCGCAAATCCGGGCCTGACATTCTGGCCACCTGTTTAGAGAGTATGTCATGAATCTAAGGAGACTGCACTTTAAATAAAATGTTTTATTTGTGTAAAACGTTGATTTCAAGGAATAAAAATGCCCGGAGAACTTATTTTCTTGTATCCATGTAACCTTTCACATTGTTTATTCCCCTGGGGGATTTCCCTGGACCTACATGTGTTTTCAGTTGTTAGACTGATAATTATCTGAATGGATCTTTCTTATACTGACTTTTTTTTAAATAAAAAATATAATTTTGTGTAAACTGGATGGTTTGAGAGAATACTAATTAGAAGTGCATAATATATTAGAGAGATGGTTGAGAATCCTATCATTTTAATATATCTAATGATGTATATTAATTACTAGCTAATTGAGAGGCAGTTAAGTATAATAGTGTATCAATGCACTGCAAGTTAAATAAACAATAAATGTATCAAACATATGTAACAATTGAGGAGTTACAAAATGGAATACATTATAGCTTTTGTATCCACCATGTAGTCCTCCAGTTAACTAGGTGCTGCAGTAATTATACCATTAAAACTCAACTTTTATTTATATTGCGTTAAAAAGACCACGCCATATATACAAGACTCACCACTGCGGATTCACCCCAATGATGCTGGATCATGCCCATAAAAATACAAAAAGATTAAAAACAAATAGGATGGAACAGTGGGGAAACAGTGAACTAATAACCTTTCATGCACTGTCCACTAAAGTAATCACAATGGAGTGTGTTAGGGCTCTTACTCATGAGCGTTTTTACCTGCGCTCCCCTGCGTTCCGTTTTTTTCGGCGTTCAGCTGCAGGGGAGCGCAGGAATAGACGCATTTCATTTTTTCAAATGGGGCTGTACTCACACAGGCGCATGTAGGCGCCGAACGCAGGTTGAGACGCAAAATTCTGCATTTTTTGTGCGTTCAGCACCTACATGCGCCTATGTGAGTACAGCCCCATTTGAAAAAATGAAATGCGTCTATTCCTACGCTCCCCTGCGGCTGAACGCCGAAAAACGGAATGCAGGGGAGCGCAGGTAAAAACGCTCATGAGTAAGAGCCCTTATAATGGTATAATTACTGCAGCACCTGAACTAATTAACTGGAGGACTACATGGTGGATACAAAAGCTATTTTGTAACTCCTCAATTGTTACATATGTTATTAATTAGTATTAATTAATTACCCAGATATCATTAAAATCGCCCAGTGTGGGCAGCTGTATGATTGGGATACCTCAGAACAGGGATCCCAACCTTTTTTACCCATGAGCTACATTTATATGTAAAAAGAGTTGGAGAGCAACACATACATGAAAAAAGTGATGCTAAATAAGGGCTCTATTTAGTAACACCTATGAGAATTGACAGCCTACAGGAGGTTCTGTTTGGCAGTACACATGGTTTTTATGCAACAAAACTTGCCTCCAAGCCTGGAATTCAAAAATAAGCACCTGCTTTGAGGCCACTGTGAGCAACATCCAAGAAGTTGGTGAACAACATGTTTCACCCGAACCATTGGTTGGAAATCACTAGTCTTATGGTGGCCATAGACGCACCAATAATATCATACAAAACTAATTTTCGTACAATATTCAGTGCATGTATGGTGGGAGGGAGACAAGCTGACTGATAGCAGAAGACTTGGATATGGGTCGGCTGGCCGAAAAACTTTGATCGGACGCCTTTGAAGGCACCCGAACATCGGCCATTGTTAGTGCTGAATCGTCAGATACAGGTAGAATTCTATTGTTTCTATCTGTTTATCTGACGATTTAGCTCTACCCGTGTGTATTGAAGCAACCAATCTTCTGGAAATATCGTAATTATTATATCTATGGCCACCTTAATAATCACACACTCGGAACAGTATAGTCTATTTCTTATAGTTGCAGCATGATTTTGTTTTCGTATGTTTTTGCCTTCTTGTTACTATAAATTACATTTAGTTATGGGCCTTCGTAAAGAAGGTGAAACGTGGGAGAAGAAGTGAAGTAGTGTGCGGTGTTGAAGTGCACCTGCCAACAATCCTGTGACATACAAAGGCTGGAGTGATTCTGGGAGTTGTATACTAATTAAATACTATACTTAGTGGGGACAGCAGTACTTAACCAAATTTTTTTTATCATCCATCCAGCCCAAATCTGCCGATCAGTTGCTGCAAATGCTGGCCAGTGGTAACCTTAATCGTACTCAGCATCCCACAGACGCCAGTGCATCATCTTCACGCTCACATGCTGTGTTCCAGGTAGGTGGTCTGAGCTACATTTTTCCTGGGGTCTTGATGCTAAGGTATTACTGAAACTTTAACACATATTGTATTTTATTTATATAAAACCTTTTTGTCTACAATAAAGAGAAACTAGCACTTTAAGATAAAAATGCACTTTCCTTAAAGGAGAATTTAACCCCCCTGTAGGCAAGTCCCCACTGGCCCCCCTCTGCTGGGCTGCCTCCCCCTGCTAAGTGTTACCCCAGAATTGTGTCCCCTGTAGGATTACTGACCGCACATGCAGAGTCAGTGCAGCGGAGCTCACAGGTGCCATCTTCGTCGCTTTGGTATTTTTCTGTATTTCTTCCTTCCCATCTGCTCTAATGGTGGCCATACACTATTAGAGGTCGCCAAACAAGCAGTTCTTAACCCAATATACTAACAGCAGGGCGATATTGGGTTAATCTAAACGTTTGTCCCTGGGGCCGAACAATGATGTGAATGGGCCGACGGGTGGCAGGACCACATCAACTAGCCGATGCAGTCATGGGTCGAAGAAAAAAAAATCAAACTTGCACGATAGATATCTGCCCGATTTTTGTACTTCATACCCCCCTATCGATTGTCATCAATTCTGGCAGACTGTTGTTTCTCCTACTCAATGTAACTGAATGTGTCGCAGTGGGACCTGGATTTTACTATTGAGTGCTGTTCTTAGATCTACCAGGCAGCGGTTATCTTGTGTTAGGGAGCTGCTATCTGGTTACCTTCCCACCGTTCTGTTGTTAGGCTGCTGGGGGGGGGGGGGAAGGGGGTGACATCACTCCAACTTGCAGTAAAGAGTGACTGAAGTTTATCAGAGCACAAGTCTCACGACTGGGGTGAGCTGGGAAACTGACTTTATCTAGCCCCATGTCCGATTTCAAAATTAAATATAAAAAAATCTGTTTGCTCTTTTGAGAAATGGATTTCAGTGCCAAATTTAGCTGCACTATTAACTGATGGTTTTTGGAAAAAAAAAATTTTCTCATGACAGTATCCCCTTCACTGTGCTAAAGTTTTCACTTTTATTGCATCTTTCTATAGATCTATGTGAAACAGCAAGATCGCACTGCCAGTATATCTCAGGATATTCGGGTAGCCAAAATGAGCCTTATTGATCTGGCTGGCTCAGAACGAGCTTCTACCACAAATGCTAAAGGTGAGCGCCTCCGAGAAGGGGCCAACATCAACCGTTCCTTGCTGGCCCTCGTCAATGTCATCAATGTGTTGGGTGATGCAAAGGTAAGGCGTCTCTTCTTCAATAACACAAGGCTTTCTTTGTGAACATCTGATGCTTTGGGTACAGCCTGGTTTTGTTTACATTATAGAATTCACAACAACTAAACGGTTCAGGGCAGATGTTTCAGCAAAGCAATCACTACCATGATTGTAACAGATGTTTCTGTTTTGTTTAGAGCTGTCTCGCTTTGTATTTAGTAATGATGTCCTTTCATTGTAGTCTTTTAAGGGATATAAAAACTGGAAACTTTGATTCACTGAAACTTCTCATTTACTGCCACCCAAACAAATTCCTTTATTTTCCTTATCCTGTAGACTAACGTTACTGCCTTTTGGACAAAGGGGAAAAGTGATGCATTCATTAAAGGGGTGGTTCACTTTTAAATTAACTTGTAGTATGTTATAGAGCGACCAATTCTAAGCAACTTTTTAATTGGTTTTCATTATTTATTTTTTATAGTTATCTGATTCGTTGCAGCTTTCAAATGGGCGTCGCCGTCCCCTTCTAAAAAAACAAATGCTCTGTTAAAGCTACAAATGTATTGTTATTGCTACTTTTTATTACTGATCCTTCTATTTAGACTCTTTCCTATTCGTATTTGAGTTTCTTATTCAAATCAATGCATGGTTGCTAGCGTAATTTGGGCCCTAGTTACCAGATTGGTTAAAATGTAAATTGAAGAGCTGCTGGATAAAAAGCTAAATAACTCAAAAAACTTTGATAATAAAAAATTAAAACCAATTGCAAATTATCTCAGCATATCATTCTCTACATCATACTAAAAGTTATCTGAAAGGTGAACAACCCCTTTAAAGAAAACTATACCCCCAAAAGGAATACTTAAGCAATAGATTGTTCCTTAAGTAGCTCCCCATTTTCTTTTCTGCTGATTCACTGCACATGCTCTGTGCTGCTGCTCTGAGTTTAGGTACCCACTCACAATTAGGGATGCACCAAATCCAGGATTCGGTTTTGGATTTGGCCAGGATTCACCCTATTTCAGCAGGATTCGGCCAAATCCTTCTGCCAGCAGTCCGTTCCAAATCCTAATTTGCATATACAAATTAGGGATGGGTGGGATATCGGGTGACTTTTTGTCTCAAAACAAGGAAGTAAAAAATGGTTTCCCCTTCCCACCCCTAATTTGCATATGCAAATTTGGATTTGGTTGGGTATTGGGCAGAATCTTTCGCAAAGGATTTTCGTTCAGCATGGTTGAAAACAACCAACCCTCTCCCTCTATAGTTTGTGTTTTTTTCACTGTCCTAGAGTACCCACCGCAACTATACTAATTTACAAAAATGTGTATATTTATTATTAAATCATTCTAACCTTAAAGGGGGTGTTCACCTTTAAATTAATTTATAGAATGATGCTGAGAGTGAGACAATTTGCAAATGGGTTTTATGGGTTTTGAGTAGGGATGCACCGAATCCACTATTTTTTTCGAACCCCGGAATCCTTAGCGAAAGATTCAGCTGAATACCGAATCCTAATTTGCATATGCTAATTAGGGGTGGGTAGGGGAAAAAAATTACTTCATTCTTTTGTAACAAAAAGTCACGCAATTTCCCTCCCTGCCCCTAATTTGCTAGGGTCCAAATTACCATAGCCACCATGCATGAATTTAAAGGGATACTGTCATGGGAAAAAAAAAAATTCAAAATGAATCAGTTAATAGTGCTGCTCCAGCAGAATTCTGCACTGAAATACATTTCTCAAAAGAGCAAACAGATTTTTTTATATTCAGTTTTGAAATCTGACATGGGGCTAGACATATTGTCAATTTCCCAGCTGCCCAAAGTCATGTGACTTGTGCTCTGATAAACTTCAATCACTCTTTACTGCTGTACTGCAAGTTGGAGTGATATCACCCCCTCCCTCCCCCCCCCCCCCCCCCAGCAGCCAAACAAAAGAACAATGGGAAGGTAACCAGATAGCAGCTCCCTAACACAAGATAACAGCTGCCTGGTAGATCTAAGAACAGCACTCAATACTAAAAACCCATGTCCCACTGAGACTCCTTCAGTTAAATTTAAGAAGGAAAAACAGCAGCCTGCCAGAAAGCATTTCTCTCCTAAAGTGCAGGCACAAGTCACATGACCAGGGCAGCTGGGAAATTGACAAAATGTCTAGCCCCATGTCAGATTTCAAAATTGAATATAAAAAAAATCTGTTTGCTCTTTTGAGAAATGGATTTCAGTGCAGAATTCTGCTGGAGTAGCACTATTAACTGATGCGTTTTGAAAAAAACATGTTTTCTGATGACAGGATCCCTTTAAATAAGAGACTTGAATATGAATAGAAGCATGCCTGAATAGAAAGAGCAATGAAATTATCAATGACATTGAATTTGTAGCCTTAGAGAGCATTTGTTTCTTTAGATGGGGTCAGTGACCCCCATTTGAAAACTGGAGTCAGAAGAAGGCGGCATATAATGCAAAAACTATAAAAAAAAGAAAAAATGAAGGCCAATTGAAAGTAATATAACATACTAAAAAGTTAACTTAAAGGTGAATCGCTCCTTTAAAGGTGAATCGCTCCTTTAACCCGTATTTGTAAACTGTGTTTGCTAGCAATTGATTTCCACAGGAAAGACTTAATCTTGTTCCATCACAACCCACTCCAATAATATGATCTGATATCCCAGAGCAGTGCTGTTGTTTTGTAACATCTGCATTGTTGTCCATAGGCAAAATAAATACAGAGAGTGCAGAGACTAAGTGCAACTAAACTGGTTAGAGGGAGGGAAGACTTAAATTAGGAGGGGAGACTGTCATGGTTGGGGTTGTTTTCTCTGGAATCATGTCCCATGCGAGGGGACATGATTACACTTTACAAGTACATTAGAGGACATTATAGACAAATAGCAGGGGACCTTTTTACCCATAAAGTGGATCACCGTACCAGAGGCCTCCCCTTTAGACTAGAAGAAAAGAACTTTCATTTGAAGCAACGTAGGGGGTTCTTCACAGTCAGGACAGTGAGGTTGTGGAATGCACTGCCGGGTGATGTTGTGATGCTGATTCAGTTAATGACTATAAGAGGGACTTGGATGATTTTTTGGACAGACATAATATCAAAGGCTATTGTGATACTAAGCTCTATAGTTAGTATAGATATGGGTATATAGAATTTAATTAAAAGTAGAGAGGGGTGTGTGTATGGATGCTGGGTTTTCATTTGGAGGGGTTGAACTTGATGGACTTTGTCTTTTTTCAACCCAATTTAACTATGTAACTATCTTTGACTGTGACTGATGTTCATATGTTGAAAAGGCATTTCATTCCTAATTACTTTCTCTGATGCTGTGCAGAGCAAGAAAGCTCATATCCCTTATCGAGACAGCAAGCTGACCAGGCTTCTGAAAGACTCCATTGGTGGAAACTGTTGGACTGTCATGATTGCTGCCATCAGTCCATCCTCTCTCAGTTATGATGACACCTACAACACTCTGAAGTACGCCAACCGTGCAAAGGAAATAAAGCTCTCAGTAAGCTCCCTAATGTTATTCCCAGTATGGAAATTTACTCAAAACCTTAACATGTTACAGTCAAGGGATTTTTTTAGGATCTTAAAGGAACAGTTTAGTGTAAAAATAAAAACTGGGTAAATAAATAGGCTGTGCAAAATAAAAAATGTTTCTAATACAGCAAGTCAGCCAAAAATGTAATGTATAAAAAAAACTGGATTGACTGGATGTCTAACATAATAGCCAGAACACTACTTCCTGCTTTTCAGCTCTCTATCTCTGAGTTAGTCAGCGACTTTAAGGGGGGCCACATGAGACATAACTGTTCTGTGAGTTTGCAATTGATCCTCAGCATTCAGCTCAGATTCAAAAGCAACAATTATGACCAATGTGCCCCCCCCCCTCCAGTCACTGATTCATAACTGCCTGGTAACCAATCAGTGGAAACCAAGAGAGCTGAAAAGCAGGAAGTAGTGTTCTGGCTATTATGTTATACATCCAGTCACTCCAGCCTTTATACATTACATTTTTGGCTAATTAACTATATTAGAAACATTTTTATTTTGCCCCGTCTATCTGTTTACCCAGTTTTAATCTTTACACTGAATCCTTGTCCGTATCAAGGAGGTGCTGCACAGAGAATATTTCCTTCCATAGGCTGCAGCCCTGTATTCATTTGTAATTAGCTTACGGAAGAATGTGCCAGCCCCAGCCCAGCATCACTGAAATGACGCAGAAGATCCATTAGCCGTGTCAGAGGGTTGGCTTAAAGGGGTGGTTCACCTTCGAGATAACTTTCAGTATGATGTAGAGAGTGGTATTCTGAAAAAATTTGCATTTGTTTTTTATTATTTAAGGTTTTTGTGTTATTTGGCTTTTTATTCAGCAGCTCTTCAATTTGCATTTTAAGCAATCTGGTTGCTAGGTTGTTAATTCCCCTAGCAACCATGCATTGATTTGAATAAGAGATTGGAATATGAATAGGAGAGGGGTTGAATAGAAAGATGAGGAATACCAAGTAGCAATAACAATACATTTGTAGCCCTATAGAGCATTTGCATTTTACAAGGGGTCAGCGACACCCGTTTGAAAGCTGCAAAGTCAGAAGAAAAAGGCAAAGAACTATAAACAAAATATATTATGAAAAACCAATCTGAAAAGCTGCTTAGAATTTGGCATTATATTGGCCTTTAAGGAAGGTTTGCAGGAGGAGGGTGGCTTTAAGCAGAAAATTTTCGCCATGCAGCACCTCCTTCATATGGACACGTTCCTATGATTTTTATAAGAACGTGTCCGTATCGCTTTAAAGGAATTGTTCAGTATAAAAATAAAAACTGGTTAAATAGACAGGCTGTGCAAAATAAAAAATGTTTCTAATATAGTTAGTTAGCCAAAAATGTAATGTATAAAGGCTGGAGTGACTAGATGTCGAACAGAACACTACTTCCTGCTTTACAGCTCTCTTAGTTTCCACTGATTGGTTACCAGGCAGTAACCAATCAGTGATTTGAGGGGGGGGCACATGGGTCATAACTGTTGCTTTTGAATCTGAGCTGTTGCAAACTCACTGAACAGTTATGTCCCATGTGGCCCCCTTAAAGTCGCTGATTAACTTAAAGTTAGAGAGCTAAAAAGCAAGTAGTGTTCTGTTCTGTTATGTTCTATATTAGAAACATTATTTATTTTGCACAGCCTATCTATTCACTCAGTTTTTATGTATACACCAAACTGTTCCTTCAACTGCAGCTAAATGACAAATTCCAGATTTATGGCTTAAGCTGGGATATGGTTATTGTTTAAAGGGAACATTTTGCCCTATAAATAGGGATTATTTTAACTGTAGTATTTTCTATAAATGGTTGGTAGAAATGCACGGCAGAGTGTTATTTATTATAGGAATCTAGTAAAAGAGCACTTCCATTACACAAGTTATCACTAAAGCTTGTCACACGCTTGCTTGACATTATTCAATGATGACTTTTGGACTTGAAAAGCCAAGCACAGCCTATATTGACTTTAGAATCCATCACTGATCAGTATAATTTTATACTGCTGTTTTACTGTTTGGTTTGATTTAAAGGCTTCGTTGAATATAACCAGATGTGTTAATGTGTTTGTGTAGTTCTGTGCTACTAAGGGTGAATAAATTCTCTTTTCAGATGGGACAAAACTTTGCTTTAAATACTTTGCCTTTTGGTTTATGTGCTTGGAATGCCTTTGGTTTTAGGTAATTCTTTCTTTGCATTGTGCACTTGCTTATTTATGAAGCAAGTTGCCCCACAACTACAGTTGACCATAGCAACCAGTCTGATCTTTGCTTGTCTTTTCTAACTGATCAAACATACAGTAGAACCCCCGTTTTACAAAGCATGCATAAGCTGACGTGCCCCGTCAAGGCAGTGTCCATGCATTAGGCGGGGGTTGGGAGAGCGAGCATTTAAGGAGAGAGCCACCTCCCCAAAAAATATAAAATATAATGGTGTCTATAGAAGAGATCATGCTAAATAGAGAAAAGCAGGTATGGTCTGTCCCCCCATCCCCCCCAAACATAACACTTTTTTTCCACTTGGGATAGGACTGACGCATGGACACTGCCTTGGCTGGGCCCGTCAGCTTATGCATGCTTTGTATAAAACTAAGACCACCACCTTGAAAAAGGTCTTAGGAACAGACCGAAATGTTGACCCTCTGTTTTAAACTATATATATATATATATATATATATATATATATATCATCGTCATGACCCAGGCTATTTCTCCAGTAAGTGAGTGCAGCTGTTTTTCCTTTTTCTATATATATATATATATATATATATATATATATATATATATATATATATATATATATATATATATATATATATATATATATATATATAATTGTTGTTTTTTTATTTTATTTTTTTTTGCCTCGTCCAGATAAAGAGCAATGTGATCAACCTGGATTGTCACATAAGTAAATACGCAGCTGTGTGTGAGGAGCTGAAGGCTGAGGTAAGGACTCTTTGGCTGTATCTGATCTGAATATTCACCCTGGGCATGGAAGGGAATGGACAATTCTAATTCACTGTGTTGCTGATTGATTTAAACAGGTGGCAGAGTGGAGAGCAAAGCTTCTTTTCTATGAAATGAAAGAGCAGCCTTATGATGTCATTTTAAACCACAGTCCGGAAGACAAGACGTCCCCTAGGTACCTTTCCTTATTCTCTACCTATTGTTAGCTGCTATTAAGGCACGCTGCTTTATGATGTGTGGACCATGGAAATCCGAAATGGCACCCTAGTTGGTGGGACCATTCTAAAGTGACAGATCTGTAGTAAAGGGATAGCCAAGGGATGTAAAGCTCCTTTCACAAAAAACATTTAATTGAATGTTTACTACATTAATATAAATGTAGCAAACATTAAAGGGATTCTGTCATGATTTTTATGGTGTAGTTTTTATTTCTAAATGACACTGTTTACACTGCAAATAATTCACTCTACAATATAAAATTTCATTCCTGAACCAGCAAGTGTATTTTTTTTTTTTTAGTTGTAATATTGGTGTGTAGGCAGCCATCTTAGGTCATTTTGCCTGGTCACGTGCTTTCAGAAAGAGCCAGCACTTTAGGATGGAACTGCTTTCTGGCAGGATATTGTTTTTCCTACTCAATGTAACTGAACGTGTCTCAGTGGGACCTGGATTTTACTATTGAGTGCTGTTTTAGATAGGGATGCACCGAATCCAGGATTCGGTTCGGGATTTGGCGTTTTTCAGAATCCTTCTGCCTGGCCAAACCAAATTCGAATCCTAATTTCCATATGCAAATTAGGGATAGGAAGGGAAATTGCGTGACTTTTTGTCACAAAACAAGGAAGTAAACAATGTTTCCCCTTCCCACCCCTAATTTGCATATGCAAATTAGGATTCGGTTCAGTATTCGGCAGAATCTTTTGCCAAGGATTCTGGTGTTCGGCTGAATCCAAAATGGTGGATTAGGTGCATCCCTAGTTTTAGAACTACCAGGGAACTGTTATCTTGTGTTAGGGAGCTGTTATCTGGTTACCTTCCCATTGTTCTGTTGTTAGGCTGCTGGGAGAGAAACGGAGGGGGGTGATATCACTCCAATTTGCAGTACAGCAGTAAAGAGTGACTGAAGTTTATCAGAGCACAAGTCACATGACTGGGGGCAGCTGGGAAACTAACAATATGTCTAGCCCCATGTCAGATTTCAAAATTAAATATAAAAAAATGTTTGATCTTTTGAGAAAAGTGCAGAATTCTGCTGGTGAAGCACTATTAACTGATGCGTTTTGAAAAAATAAACATGTTTTCCCATGACAGTATCCCTTTAACATAATCCCATGTTCATCCTATTGAAAATAATATGCACATACTGGGCAATATTTAGCATTTTGCCACCCGATATTTCTTGCTTTCTTTCTCCAAGTACGAATTTGATCTGCTGTCCTGCGTCGGGTCCTGTCTAGAGACTGATGTGTGAAGCTCGAAAACCAAAGGTATTTTTTGAGTGAGACAGCCGGGGGTAAAGGTGCTAAAAATTGCCCAGACTCCCATTAGCGTATTGCTTGTCCATCCTTCCCAATTCTCCTGCCTGTTACTGACAGTTGCAGTGCAAGCAGTATAGACTGATAGACGTGTATATATTTTCAATAACCCCTGTCTTCTGTATTTACAACCTCGGCTGCCAAATGGGTATAAGTCAAATGACTTGTGAATGGTCACTGCTGATGGAAAAGCAGGTGTCGTCTCTACTCTGTGCTGACAAACAATTAAAACTTTAGCTTTGTGCTGGACGTTGCACTCTATTTCCATCACATTGCAGCTCACTATAACAGCAGCAACATGCCCGGGAGTCTGGAACAGTTTAATTCAAATGCATTACATGTGCTCCGGCTGCTGCAGGACATAGGAAACATTCTCTCCTTTTAGCTTATTTTTCTCTTTTATTTCTCACCATAATGGTCTGCGAGAAGTAAAAAAAAAAAAAAACATGGGGGGGGGGACAAGGGTTCTCAACGTTAGGCTTTGTTCTCTTTTTTTCTTTATTATTGTTATATTTACACGGAAACCGCAATCCCAGCTGAGCAATATGTTTTGCCTCCCGCTTTCATGCTCGTTTTATATTCATGCTGCCAAGTCCAGCCATTTCCAGTTATTTCATGTCTCTCTAATATTATCCGCACGCTTCATTCTCCCTGCCGGGGCTTTGGAGTTAGTTGAATGAATGTGTGAGTTTATTGCGTGCCTTCTGCGAGTAACGGATTTCTTTTGCTCCTATCCCAGACCTTGCCGCACAAACAGTACTTTCTATATGTTACAGTGGTGCGATGTCTGACCTGCCAATTACCTGAAAATCAAACGTTTTCAGAGTTGACAGTGTTCACGCACCTTTATTTTATTTATTTATTTTTTTACATAAGTCAAACTAAATGAGCTGATGCCAAAATGAGGCATTTTCCCCTTAATATATCTGGTATTTAGCTGAATAAACGTGATACTGGGACTTTTATAAAGCCAAATTGTCAGTTCTGTATCTAATTCCAGGCTTGTAGCGTTTGGCCCCTTTTCTGTTAAAGGAGAACTAAACACTAAAAATGAATGGGTAAAACTGCCATATTTTATACGCTGAACTTATTGCACCAGCCTAAAGTTCCAGCTTGTCAATAGCAGCAATGATCCAGGACTTCAAACTTGTCACAGGGGGTCACCATCTTGGAAAGTGTCTGTGACACTCACATGCTCAGTGGGCTCTGATTGGCTGTTGAGAAGCTAAGCTTAGGGCTCGTCACTAATTATTCAGCAGAAAATGAGCTTCCCCTGTAATATAAGCTGATGCTACAGGGCTGATTATGTGCAAAGTGAAGCCTTCTGAAATCATTAGGTATTTACTACTGGGCTGATTAATAAATTCTGATGCTAATTGCACTGGTTTCTGTGCTGCCATGTAGTAATTATCTGTATTAATTACTAATGAGCCTTATATTGTGACATTTCTATTCTATTGGTACTGTATATTGTGAGTGGCTCCCTAAGCTCAGTAAGTGACAGCAGCACAGAGCATGTGCAGTGAATCAGCAGAAAAGAAGATGGGGAGCTACTGGGGCATCTTTGAAGACACAGATCTTTACTGCTAAAGGGCTGTGGTTTAGTGATGTGCTGGCTGACCTGATACCCGCGGGTTTACCCACTGGTCAGCAGGTTCGGGTCGTCCTTGCACTGCTTCTCACAGGTGCGGTTGAGCTCTTTTCCTGCTCTCCCTGCCCTCCACCTTCAAATGCCGACTTCCGGGTTCCGGTTTTATAGTCTTGAGTATGCTCGCCCCGTCGATGATGTCACAAAAGGGTGGGGTGAGCAGACGCTCGAACGGTCGGCGTGGGTCTATAAAAGGACCCCGGAAGCGCGGGTTGGAGCAGGGCGGGTTAGGGTTGGGTGCGGGTCAGGAAAACCCTGACCTGCACATCACTACTGTGGTTGTCTTGGGCTGGTACAGAAGCACAAAACATAATGTACAACATTCAGTTCTCCTTTAAGGAGTTGTTCACCTATAATTTTTAGCTCTAAAAAATCCTGTTCTTAGCAACTTTTTAAAGCTATTGCTACGTGAGGCTGCAATATTATTGTTTAGGTTTCTACTCAGAAGCTGACCTTTCTCGTATGGTTGCTAGGGTAAATAGAGTTGCAACCAGATTGCTACTTAAAGTTATACTGGAAACCTGCTGAAAAAAAAGCTTACTAATTCACAAATCACAAAAAATCAAGACTAACTGCAAAATTGTTTGCATTGTGTTAAAAGCTTTTAAACTACCCATTTAAAGCGGTTGTTCACCTTCCAAACACTTCAGTTCAGTTATTTTCAGATTGTTCACCATAAACAAAGACTTTTTTCAATTGCTTTCCATCTTTTATTTATTACAATTTTCCCAAAAATTACATTTAAAGTTGAATGTTTGTATATCTATTGTGTCAGTCTGGCAGCTCAGTGATCCAGGAGCAGATTCTGAACTGTTACAGTTTGCTACATTTAGTTGATACAATTAGTAGATCCATAGTATCAGTATCTGTGGAACATCAGCAACTATTGTATCAATTCTGACATTTGTCTTTAATGAAACTCAGGGATTCTGCTCAGCAGGGACAAAGTTAACTAATTTATCAACTAAATCCCCCCAGAGCTGCTTTAGAAGGTGAAACATTCAATATGAGAAAAAACATCACAAATAGGAAGTCATCGGAAAAAGTCTTTATTTCTGGGGAACAATCGGAAACCAACTGAACTGAAAAAAGTATTTGAAGGTGAACAACCCCTTTAAGTGCCATGCCAGACATGACAATGGTACCGTTCCTCTTAATATATCTGAATAATAGGGTTCACCTGAACATCTTGCCTTTTTTGCCCATTGAAAGGGCAAATTGCTTTTTGAAATGTTTCCATTTCTGTTTCATACGGTATGTGTTTTGAAAACTGGTGTAGTATCATTGCTTTCCTCGAAAATTGTATTTTTTTTATCGTCACCTTGGAACAGGGCAACAACTCTTACTGCTGCCAATGCTAATGTCAGAACATCTGCTCTAGGGCTTTTCCGCATTATAAAGCACTTTACAAAACAATTTTATTATACCCGATAGTGTGTTTCTGTCCGGTTCTCCAAGCATTAACTTGGGAAAATACACTCTTTTCATTTCTCCAACTTTCTTTTATGTGGTGCTGTGCCACAGGCTGGAAGAACACTCTGACCTCAGAAGTCCGGAACAAGGGATCCGAAGTCCATCGACTAAGCACGTTGTCTTGCCAGAGTCAGGATTGCCAGCCTAGCAAGAATAACCACAGGGAATGGGTAAATGAGAAATGTTCATGTTCCCTAGGCTGTGTTGTCTGTAGCAGGAGAAAAGATGTACAACTATTTCCAAATTTTTCCAAAGTGAAATAACTACACACTTCCTATATCACCCCCTATAACGTACACATGTTTTTAACCTGTACCATGCTTGATAAAGGGGGTAACCCCGAAACGTTGCATGCTGCAATAAACTCCTCATTTTTGCTGTGCACCAGGGATCTCTTACACTTGGTGGGCAAGGGTGTGCGGGCACTCACTCGATTGTTTAACCTGTACCAGTCACACCTCTTTTAAGGCAGTCTTGCCCTCGATTATTTATGCACGATTGCTGGCAACATACTGTATCTCCTGAAAATGCATCTCCATTGAAAATCCTGGATCAGAGGGTAAGGAAAAAGGGTAGGTAATGGAGCTGGGGAACAAGCATTTTCACGGTCCCAGAATGTCACTTAGTCTCCCTTTAAAAGGGGACCGGTCACCCTAAGAAATAATTCCAAATAGTTTTTTTTATCATGTTAGTTGAGCAAAATAAAACTTACACACACTACATTTATTATTTACATTTTGTTTCCTTCAGTCTTGGAATTACACAATTACAACATGCAGGCAGGAGCCATTTTGGGGACACTGTTATTAAAGGGATACTGTCATGGGAAAAAAAATGTTTTTTCAAAATGCATCAATTAATAGTGCTGCTCCAGCAGAATTCTGCACTGAAATCCATTTCTCAAAAGAGCAAACAGATTTTTTTTTATATTCAATTTTGAATTCAGACATGGGGCTAGACATCTTGTCAATTTCCCAGCTGTCCCAAGTCATGTGAGTTGTGCTTTGATAAACTTCAATCACTCTTTACTGCTGTACTGCAAGTTGGAGTGATATCACCCCCTCCCTTTTCCCCCCAGCAGCCAAATAAAAGAACAATGGGAAGGTAACCAGATAGCAGCTCCCTAACACAAGATAACAGCTGCCTGGTAGATCTAAGAACAGCACTCAATAGTAAAAACCCATGTCCCACTGAGACACATTCAGTTACATTGAGTAGGAGAAACAGCAGCCTGCCAGAAAGCATTTCTCTCCTACAGTGCAGGCACAAGTCATATGACATGGGGCAGCTGGGAAATTGACAAAATGTCTAGCCCCATGTCAGATTTCAAAACTGAATATAAAAAAATCTGTTTGCTCTTTTGAGAAATGGATTCAGTGCAGAATTCTGCTGGAGTAGCACTATTAACTGATTAATTTTGAAAAAAAAATTTTTCCCATGACAGTATGCCTTTAAGTGTATCACCCAAAAATCTTGTGTGTGCGCCCGAATGGAGGACCTAATGCATACACATCGCCCTTATCAATTATGAGTGTGGGGAGAGCAGTGACATGTAGGAAGTGCTGAATGCAAAGTGAAAGTAAATGACTACCCCACCTCTATGCCTCAGGCATAGAGGCAGGGCAGGTAATATTTGATTGACCGCTCAGACATTTAAACGCCTTTATAACAGGTATGGATGCTTTATTGAAAAAAACAATATGGGTTTCATGTTTAATTTGCAAGCGACTTTTGTTATACAGTTTTTTAATTGTAGGTGACAGGTCCACTTTAACTTATTTTAGGACCAATCACCACTAAACCGCAGTCTAGAAGAACCTTAAGAACAATCCTTGTCTTCATGAAGCCTTAAAAGATAATGCTGCAGAGAGGTAAGTGCCACTCGTGGTGTGGTTTCTACAATGGCTGTTGTACCTTTATTACATTTACAGAGTTAGTCTTGGCAAGAAACAATCATTTTGGGGTATGCATCCCTGAACACTGACACGTGGAGCTCACTATACATAATACTCTGGGGTGGGAAGTGGTCCCGACCTTCTTCAGGTCTGCAAGGCAGATCTTCCTCGCTCCTCCAGATAATCTAATTATGCATTTAGAGAGGAAAAATATATACCTAGGCCTTAATATATAAGCAATTAAAATAATGGCTAGAGATCTTCACATGCAGCTGTAAAAAGAAATGTATACCTTTTTATAGCATGGGTCATCTTCCATTAAAGTTCTAATACATGTATAGCAAAGGGTCACCTGTAATTGTCAAATAGATGAACCCATTAGGATAACACTCTGTATTGGGTTAGAGCTTTATATTTGTCCCTTTACAGAAGAGCTCACTGTCTGCAAGTTTTTTTTAGGTGTTTTTATAGCCTTTATCCATTTCATTGCAATAGCACTTTGTTCCAGGCTGGTCACTTCTCTGTTGAACTTCGTGTGGAAGCAGTGTGAAATTCTGAAGCGTGCTGGCCTTCAGACTCCAGAACTAGAGGATGAGCTGAGACAACTGGAATATTTAGCCCTGGGAGGACAGAAGACAACAGCCAAAAAGGTCACTGAGAAAGAACGGAAGACAGAGGAATGTGAAATGGAAGCCCATGAGAAGCAAAAAGAAGAGGTCCCTCAGAGTCCATTAGTAGAAGGTGGGGCTCAGTTGTCTTGTGTTTTAAGTTGAAAGACTGCAATGTTTTGTTTTTAAAGGGATACTGTCATTTGAAAAAATAGTTAATAGTGCTTCTGCACTGAAATCCGTTTCTTAAAAGAGCAAACAGATTTTTTTATATTTAATTTTGAAATCTGACATGGGGCTAGACGGTTTCCCAGCTGCCCCTAGTCATGTGACTTGTGCTCTGATAAACTTCAGTCACTCTTTACTGCTCGACTGCAAGTTGGAGTGATATCACCCCCCCAGCAGCCAAACAACAGAACAATGGGAAGGTAACCAGATAGCAGCTCCCTGATACAAGATAACAGCTGCCTGGTAGATCTAAGAACAGCACTCAATAGTAAAATCTAGGTCCCACTGGGACACATTCAGTTACATTGAGTAGGAGAAACAACAGCCTGCCAGAAAGCAGTTCCATCCTAAAGTGCTGGCTCTTTCTGAAAGCACATGACCAGGCAAAATGACCTGAGATGGCGCCTACACACCAATATTACAACAAAAAAAAATACACTTGCTGGTTCAGGAATGAAATTTTATATTGTTAGACTGAATTATTTACAGTATAACAGTGTAATTTAGAAATAAAATCTACATGTAATCTAGCTCCTTGATATATAGAATGACACATAATCAAAACCTGCCACTGCAGTGATCTTTGGAATCACTGTCTGCAGTGATCCTCAGTCCAAATGCAGCGGCTTTAAAGCTCTAGTCTGAACATGCCATCGGGATGAACTAAATCCACGATTTTGGGATTTGAGTAAATCCTGAAACTGGGTTAGGACCTTTGTTCGAGTGACAAAAAGTTGCGTGATTTTAAGGATTCAGATTTGTTTCAGCCAGGCACTTGGTTTTATGTGAATCATGCTGAAAAAGGCAGAGTCCAGAAACAAATCCTGGATTCGGTGCATCCCTACTTTACACAAACTGCTCATTCCATAAAGTTCCAAAATATAAATTGGCAAAGGAATATTAAGTGTAGGTCGCAATTGCCTGAAAAACATGAGCCACCATGATGTTTTAAAGGGACATTAGCCCATTTGTTTAACATACATGCAATAAATATTGCTTGTTCTGCTTTTTGCCTCTTGTTTTAATAAAAAAAAAAAAGAATTCATTATGCAGGGCGTTATCTATGCATTTATAATCTAATCTACCTCGCAAGGACCAAATATGGAGTAGCTTCAGTCTACCTTAGCTCAAGAAATAACTTAACAAAAACCATAGATCTTTCATGATTAAAACAAAAGGCAAAATATATATTCAGCTCAAGCCCTATTAATTGCACTCATGTTGCACGAAGAGAGAGTCCCTTTAAAGGAACAGTAACACCAAAAAATGAAGTGTTTTTTTAAAGGAATGACAATATAATGTACTGTTGCCCTGCCCTTGTTTGCTTCAGAAACACTACTATAGTTTATATAAACAAGCTGCTGTGTAGCCAACAGTGCAGCCATTCAAGCACAGGATACGCAGTAGATAACAGATAAGTACTACTATGGTTTATATAAACAAGCAGCTTTGCAGCCATTCAAGCACAGGATACACAGTAGATAACAGATAAGTACTACTATAGTTTATATAAACAAGCTGCTGTGTAGCCATGGGGGCAGCCATTCAAGCACAGGATACACAGTAGATAACAGATAAGTACTACTATAGTTTATATAAACAAGCTGCTGTGTAGCCAAGGAGCAGCTATTCAAGCACAGGATACGCAGTAGATAACAGATAAGTACTACTATAGTTTATATAAACAAGCTGCTGTGTAGCCATGGGGGCAGCCATTCAAAACTGAAAAGGAAAAAAGGCACAGGATACACAGTAGATAACAGATAAGTTCTGAAGAATCCCATTGTATAATATAGAGCAGCTTGTTTATAAACAATAATAGTACTTGTCTGTTATCTACTGTGTATCCTGGGCTTGAATGGCTGCACCGTTGGTTAATTTAAAACTATTGTAGAGTATCTAAAACAAATACACCGGTTGTACCGGTGCAGTTCAACATTACATTGTTTTTTGTTGCTTCAAAGCACTTTTTTGGTGTTGGAGCTCCTTTAAGTTATTTAACTTAAATTGTTGGTAGACAGTGCTGAATTACTTTCTGGAACTTAGTAGGATTGTGCCTTTTACTTGACACCTTTTACTGAGCAAAGGCATATTAACTGTAGTTCGCCATTGTAAATGGGAAGAATTCCTTTAATCGTTCCTTAATAAAAAATTATATTTCGAAAAAATTGCCCCCTTCTTAAAAAAAAAAAATGCTCTGTAATGCTATATATGTATTGTTGTTATTGCTACTTTTTATTACTGATCCTTCTATTCAGGCCTCTCCTATTCATATTCCAGTCTCTTATTCAAATCAATGCATGGTTGCTAGGGTAATTTGGGCCCTAGTTACCAGATTGCTTAAAATGCAAATCGAAGAGCTGCTGAATAAAAAGCTAAATAACTCAAAAACCTTCAATAATAAAAAATTAAAACAAATTGCAAAGTATCTCAGAATATCACTCTCTCTGCATCATTCTAAGCTATCTCTGCATGTGTCATTATTGTTACAGGTTTGGGATCTGTTATCCGGAAACCCATTACCCAGAAAGCTCAGAATTACGGACAGACAATCTCCCATAGACTCCATTTTATCCTTATTAGAGGCAAGACCAGCATATTGGATTTATTTAATGCTTACATGATTTTCTAGTAGACTTAAAAGAGAAGGAACAACCCCTTTAAATATTTGTTTATAGTGCAATTTATATCTCTGTTCCTGTTATGTGGGTTTTTTTTTCAAGATGTTGTTCTGGATATTAAAGAGAAGATCATAGAAAACCCAGTCCCTCCTACCAGGAAAAGGAAACCAGGTAAACGAAACAGAGGGGACATTCTTCCAGACAATAGTCCCTCACTCCAAAGCCCAGTTGTACCAGTGAAAAGAAGAAGAGAAGCAGCAAACACTCCGACCAGAGCCATTTTGGCAGTGGTCCCCAGTAGGGATGTAGCGAACTGTTCGCCGGCGAACTAGTTTGCGCGAACTTCGACTGTTCGCGTCCGCCGCAAGTTCGCGAACGTCGCGCGACGTTCGCCAATAGGCGTTCGCGTCAAAAATCGTTCGACCATTCGATTCCTTCGACCGCTAAAATCGAAGGATTTTCATTCGAATCGAACGATCGAAGCCATTGGATTGAATTAAATCATTCGATCGAATGGCTTCAATTGTTCGATTCGAACGAAAATCCTTCGATCGAACGATTAAAATCCTTCGATCGTTCGAATCGAACGATTAAAATCCTTCGATCGTTCGAATCGAACGATTTTCGGATGTTCAAAGTTCGCGAACTGTTCGCGAACTGTTCGCATTTTTTGCCGGCGTTCGCGAACACATACTCGTCGGTTCGCTACATCCCTAGTCCCCAGCACACCGGAAATCCAAGTTAAAAGACCCAGAAAATCCTCAATCCCCAGTAAATGCAGATTCTCCCTGAGATCCAGTTTAAATTTGCTGCCCGGCAATACAAAAGACAGCAATGTCCAGCCCTCTTCTCACTGCACCCCTAAACAAGTAACCCAGACTTCAAATATACAGTCACACACAGTCACCAGAAGTCGTGTGCCTTTGGGAATCTCTGCCATACAAAATTGTGCCTCTGTCCCTGCATCAGCCCTGGTGCCAAGGGATCTAAATACAACATTTGATTTGTCTGAGGAGGGATGCTTCATATCGAAGCTGGACAAAACGGTGAATTTCGGCACCTCTGACTTTCCTGGCTGGGAAAATGTGCCAATTCACAACATCGACAACACTTTTGGAAAAAGGTTGGTCCCTAAAGTGCAGAGCTATCTCTGCATGTGTCATTATTGTTACAGGTTTGGGATCTGTTATCCGGAAACCCATTACCCAGAAAGCTCAGAATTACGGACAGACAATGTCCCATAGACTCCATTTTATCCAAACTTTTAAAAAATTTTCCTTTTTCTCTGTAATAATAAAATCGTACCTTGTCCTTGATCCCAACTAAGATATAATTTATCCTTATTAGAGGCAAGACCAGCATATTGGATTTATTTAATGCTTACATGATTTTCTAGTAGACTTAAAAGAGAAGGAAAGCTACCAAAGCAGTTTATTGCCAATAGAATAACCACAACAGCACAAGCTATAACACTATATTTATTCTGTAGAAAGCTTTACCATACCTGAGTAAATCGCTCTAGAGACTCTTTCTCTTTTGTTTAGGATAGCAGCTGCCATACTAGCTTGGCATGACATCACTTCCTGCCTGAGTCGCTCCCTGCTCACTCATAGCTCTGGGCTCAGATTACAGCAGAGAGGGGAGGAGGCAGTGGGGAAAGGGTTGGGGGAGAGTGAGAAAGGAGCAAACTGAGCATGCTCAAGCCCTAGCCCTGGAGGTTTAAGCTGAAAACAGGAAGTCTGATACAGAAGCCCATGAGTACACAATAGAAGGAAAGAAATGCTGTTTCTTTTGACAGAGGACTCGGAGCAGAATTACTTTGAGGGTTTACTTGTGTATTTAAATAGACCTTTCTGTTAAAGCTTACTTCATTTTAGCCTTTCCTTCTCCTTAAAGGTATGAAGATTTAAATAATGGAAAGATCCACTATTCGGAAAACTCCAGGTCAGGGCATTCAGGATAACCGGTCCTATACCTGTATGATGTTTTCTCTTCCTTTACTCTTGTCGCTAAGCTACAGTTCACTGTATGCCGTTCTAGTAAAGGGGATATAGACCATATAATTATTGTAGCAATCGAAAATTGTTTCATAGAAATGCTTTCATTCTAGTTTATTGCAAGGCGATTTTTGGATGAATTTACTACAGCAATTGACAGGAAAGAGAGATTATATTGTAGAGTTTACATCTCAATTGTTTGCATTTCCCAGCTCTGATGTTGCCGTGTTCACCATGAAGGGCCTCTCTGTAAAACACATGAATGCGAATCAGATGGCGTCTGCAGCCAAATCCTACTCGCACAAGAGAAGGCGATCCAGCAGGTAGGCAATAGAAACAGTAAGGAGTCATTCAGCCGGCTGAGGAATTCTCGAGCCTGGTAACATTTAGGTGCTTTTGTATATTCTAATTTGTTTGCAGCAAGAACTTCTGTACTTTGTTTAATTCTATGTATAATGTCTCTCAAAAAATGTTTATAAATGGAGTATACTTCCCTTTCAATTGGTATATGAAACCATTTTCATATTTAAGTATAATTCTAAATAGGGATGCATTGAATTCAGGATTCGGTTCAGCCTTTTTCAGCAGATTCGGCCAAATCCTTGTGCCTGGCAGAACTGAATCCTATTTTGCATATGTAAATTATGGGCGGGTAGGGAAATCATGTGATTTTGTCACAAAAGAAGGAATTTTTCCTTTCCTGCCCCTAATTTGCATATGCAAATTAGGATTTGGTTCAGTATTCGGACGAATCTTTCACCAAATATTTGGGGATTCGGCCGAATCCTAAATAGT